>JAWZYT010000626.1:280000-340000 GCA_034508575.1 Petrolisthes manimaculis | reverse complement strand
TCTCTCTCTCTCTCTCTTCATAATATTATCATCTTTTAATATCTGTCTATCTATCTATCTAACTGTTTTTCTGTCTATTTGTCTAATTATCTATCTATTTGTTTATCTATCTATCTATCTAACTGTCTCTTTTTTATCTGTTTATCAAACTGTTTATCTATCTATCTGTTTTTCTGTCTATCTATCTATCTATTTATATTTTTTATTTACGTCTGTCTATCTATCTGTTTAGGTATCTATTTATCTATCTCTTTTTATGCCTGTTTTTCTATCTATCTATCTGTTTATATACATATTTATCTATCTGTTTTTGTATTCATCTATCTATTTTTATCGATCTATCTCTCTGTTTATCTATCTATCTATCTGTTTATCTATTTATCTATCTTTTTATCTATCTATCTATCTGTTTATCTATTTATCTATCTGTTTATCTATCTGTTTATCTATTTATCTATCTCTTTTTTGTGTGTCTATCAATATGTTTATATATCTATCTATATATTTATCTGTTTATCAATCTGTTTATCTATTATCTATCTGTTTTTGTTAATAGTCTAGTATTGGACTATAATCTGGTTTGGACTAAAGGTTTTCAGATTGTAATGTTTTATAGTGTTTTTTTAAATCATTTATTGTTCAAGACGGTCACATTATAATGTTTGGGGAGATATGACCCCCCCTGCTGTGCCCCCCAACCCAATCTCCATAAACACTTCATTTTCACCATAGTTGAACTAGATTCGTCGGAAAAACACTACAAGACATTAAATAGAATTAGTCTGACCTCACCTCACCTAACCTAACCAAATCAGTACCATGGCAAATTTCAATGTTCAAGAGTAAACAGGGAATAATTGAGGTAAAAAGGGAAATACTGATATTGAAGTGAGGGAAATTTCGTCAAGCAGACATGGCAACACTGGTTCCAAGATGGCCACCAAATGTTTACATTTAGCCCCCCGTTATCTTATATTGCTCGTTATCGTAATTTGCCGTGGTCCTGATTTGGTTAGGTTAGGTGAGGTGAGGTCAGACTAATTCTATTTAATGTCTTGTAGTGTTTTTCCGACGAATCTAGTTCAACTATGGTGAAAATAAAGTGTTTATGGAGATTGGGTTGGGGGGCACAGCAGGGGGGGTCATATCTCCCCAAACATTATAATGTGACCGTCTTGAACAATAAAGGCATTCAAAAAACACTATAAAACATTACAATCAGAAAACCTTAAGTCTAAACCAGATTATGGTCCAACACTAGACTATTACCCTGTTTTTTGTGTGTCTGTCAGTCTGTCTGTCTACCCAAATACCGATATAACCTACACCCCCCCTTCCCCCCCCTACCCCCTACCCCCATCATGCATATACTCCCATACCTTGAATATTCATCCGATGACACACTTACATACACATACACACACACACACCCCTACCGGTCTTATTTCGCGCGTGCGTGTGTGTGTGTGTGTACTTTGTAATGCATGTGGGTGTATTTTTGTAACAGTGTTTGTATGCAGCGTGTGTGTGTGTGTATGTATATATAATGAGCACACACACACACACACACACACACTCCAGCTGACATAGAAACTGTGTGTGTGTGTGTGTGTGTGTGTTATATAATTTGGGTAGTAACTGAATAATATTATGGGAATAACACACGTATATATAATCCCCTTCATTTGGCACTAAGTATTGGGGCCTAGGTCAGGTCAGGTCAGGTTTGTATAATAATAATAATAATAATAATAATAATAATAATAGGTTCTGTTTCCTGGTATACTTTGGAGGAATCAAACATTTATTTCTATTCATATACCTAAGTATTTTTTTATTTTAATATATATATATATTTTTTAATATATATATATATTTTGATTAATTAATTATTTTTTTGTAATAATTAACTTTTCTTTTATTATTATTATTATTAATATATTTTTTTTTTCGTTGTTTCCGCCGCCGCCGCTGCCCCGCCGCCGCCGCCCCGCCGCCCCGCTGCCGCCGCCCCACCGCCCCGCTGCCGCCGCCGCCCCGCCGCCCCCCCGCCGCCGCCGCCGTCGTTTTTTAATAATTAGTTTGTGCCCAATCCGTATCTGGACGACGAGAACACAGATTCTACGTATTTGGTCAGTTCTCGTCACTGAAACCAAGCGCTCCCAAGACGGTCTTGGTACCCCAATCCTCCGCTTGGACCACCAGATGACGTCTATAGTCTTTATAAGAATGGTCAAAAAATAAATGGATAATGAAGGTAGATAAACGATAATTCTTTGGGCAATAATTTACCATATAATCTAATTAAATATATTATATATAATTTGATGATATTTTACATAGATAAATATTTATATACATGGTCCCTTCACTATATTCCCGCCGCGGTCCCGTACAAAAAATACAAACATAAACAAAATATACCGTGTTGTGTTTGTTGTATGTTTGTGGAGGTGTTTGTTTATATTCACTGTATTATCTGTGTATTAAACCTATAATAGAAGGTAGAGGATATAATTAATAACGTAATAACAAGGAGATATAATAATTAATAACGTAATAACAAGAAGGTTTAATTAATAACGTAATAACAAAGAGATAATAATTAATAACGTAATAACAAGAAGGTTTAATTAATAACGTAATAACAAGGAGATAATAATTAATAACAATAACAAGAAAAAGAGTAATAATTAATAACAAGAAAAAGATATAGTAATTAATAACGTAATCACAAGGAGAGATAATAAATAACGTAATCACAAGGAGAGATAATTAATAACGTCATTTAAAACGTAATCCCAAGAAAAAAAAAATATATAAATAATAACGTAATCCTCAAGACATAACAAATAACGTAACGTAATTAATAACATAGAAAAAAATTAGATAGATAACATAGACAACAAATAACATAGGAAAATAATTAGATACATAACATAATAATTAATAACATAGGAAAATAATTAGATAGATAATGTAGACAACAAATAACATTATAATTAATAACATAGGAAAATAATTAGATACATAACATAATAATTAATAACATAGGAAAATAATTAGATAGATAATGTAGACAACAAATAACATAATAATTAATAACATAGGAAAATAACTAGATAGATAATGTAGACAACCAATAACATAATAATTAATAAGATAATTAATAACATAAACCCGTCATCCCAATTACAGGAACTTGATAATTAAGAGTGTAATCAGGTTTTCAATAAGATGGATTTAACCGATTATACCGAAAACAATTGGACGAGTGTGTGTGTCGACTCTAAAATACCCGAGACCTGTAAGACTGAACCTTGTGTACTCGGTATTGATGAAGCCGGCAGAGGTCCGGTATTAGGTTAGTAATAATTATGTATTAACTTGTAGTAATTATGTATTAACTTGTATTCGTATTAAGGAAGTAGTAATTATGTATTAACTTGTATTCGTATTAAGGAAGTAGTAATTATGTATTAACTTGTAGTAATTATGTATTAACTTGTAGTAATTATGTATTAACTTGTATTCGTATTAAGGAAGTAGTAATTATGTATTAACTCGTATTAAAGCAATATTAATTATGTGTTGACTTGTATTAATTATTTATTGACTTGTATTAATTATGTATTAACTTGTATTAAGGCAGTAATAATTATGTATTAACTTATATTAAGGAAGTACCGTATTAATTATGTATTAACTCGTATTAAAGCAGGTACTGTATAAAGGTAAATTTACAGAATAACTGGGTTCACTATGTTGTATATATTAGTATCATTATCCACTATTTTGGACAATTTTAAGACACCTTACATCTATGGTGTTTCTCTCGGAAATGAACCATTTTCGAGATATGCCCCGTTTACAAACATAATTTAGAAACTAGTCTGACCTGACCTAACCTATACCACAGCAGACTACCGGGACCTAACCTGGACAAACTACCGGGACCTAACCTGGACAAACTACCGAGACCTAACCTGGACAAACTACCGGGACCTAACCTGGACAAACTACCGGGACCTAACCTGGACAAACTACCGGGACCTAACCTGGACAAACTACCGGGACCTAACCTGGACAAACTACCGGGACCTAACCTGGGCAAACTACCGGGACCTAACCTGGGCAAACTACCGGGTATAACCAGTGTAAAGTATCATAAAGTGACTGGGACATATTACCAGGACCTAACCTAATGTGGTAATACTGCTCAAACCTTGACAAAAACACAGTTATTCTGTAATAATACGGTACCCTATTTTCTTCTATGGTATTTGTGGAGGAAATGCCCCATTTTCATATACGCAGGCTATAAGATCATCTGGTGTCAATTTCTTATTTACTGTTACCTCCAAATCTCTTTTCTTTTTCTGCTTCATTTAATATTTTATATCCTCGCTTGTACCACCAATTTGATTTTCTCTCACTTCTTCCAAACTTTAAAAAATGGCCCTTATCTGTAATAAACTCCATCTGCCATTTATTACTCCAGTCAACCATTTTGTCCAAGTCTTTTGTAATTTTTTACAATAGTCTTCATTTTTAATTGTTCTTTTTTTTTCTTATAGATGTACATGTGTGTGTTTAATTTAATTATATTTTTTGCAGGTCCGATGGTGTATGGAATTTGCTTCTGTCCCGTTGATAAACACTTGGATCTGAAAGCAGCAGGTGTTGCAGACTCCAAAACATTATCAGAGGAACAGAGAGAGAAGATTTTTAGCATTATACATGAGAAGAATGACTTTGTAGGCTGGTCTATTGAAGTTATACCTCCCTTGTATATTTCAAACTGCATGTATAAAAGGTGAATATACCATGGAACATTGAGCCTTATTCAACAACATTGGTGGTGTTTACGATGGCATGGTACTGTACCAATATAATTCATCCATAGACAAACAACAGTGTCATTGTACTGATACCATGTCATTGTCAGCACCATGGATGTTCTTGTATACAAACCATTGTCTTGTGTACATAGCTTACATGTACAGTATATCCTTGATATAATGTTTGTGTTACAGAGTGTATCTTACATAACAATGCTCTTTCCTCTCATCAAGTATCTACTATATAATGTTTTTCTATCTATCTATCTATAGCTCTGACACCTCGTTCCCTCAGGGAACTCCCTCCAAGGGGGTGGCCACGGCAGAAGTGTCTCCAGTTCTCCCTTTTCCAACACTCCTTATTTGTTCAAGCCCTCCTCTGTCCCTCATGTTTCTCTCCTTTACATAGCCTACTCTTCCACTCTGTTCTGCCATCTAACTGGCAGTCTGCCTCTCACACAAGGTGCCACAACTTCACTTCCATACACCTTCTTTACAAATTCCTCACTTTGCATTCCCTCTACATGTCCAAACCATCTCAATGTATTATGGTTTTCCAGGCCCAAGGTATCACTGAATGAGGTGTCCCACAATTCTGCCATTGGACTCATCAAGAGAGCCTTGTCTGCCGGTGTACAGGTATCTGAGGTCTATGTGGACACTGTTGGACCTCCAGAGAAATACCAGGTTTGTGTAGTACAGTTTATAATTACAGTCAATTCTCATTTTACACTGGCATTATATATGTGAAATAGAGTGTGTGTAATGAATGTATATAATTTTATGTACTGTAAACACTTATTGTACACTATATTACACACACATAATATCAGTGTAATGTACAATGAGGGTTTTCTGTACACAGTTTCATTAGACACCCAATATAATATACAAGTGTAAAATGAGAGTTAACTGTACAGGTATTTTTCAGTCTCTCATACTGTACAACTTTTTAAAGGTTGTGTTGCCTGTGTTGATGTCAGTGCTTGTGTTTGGTAATTATTACGACTACGGTACATTATTGTATGTCCGACACTTATGATGAATGTGACAAGACTTAATATTGTTTTGGTAGAGTCACACACCAATATCTCTAGCCCACCTTAGTCGCAGCTCAAAAACTGAAGCAGGAGGTTTCTGGACGACAGCCCACCCAAACCATCATGAGCCCACACACATTTTAAGGGGGGGTGGGAGTAGGGGACAGGCTTGAGGGGGTTGGGGGGGTGCGGGAATAGGGGGACAGGCTTGGAGTGGGTGGAAAGCCTGTCCCCCTACTCCCACACCCCCCAAGCCTGTCCCCCTATTCCCACACCCCCTTAAACCAATGGAGGCTTTGGGTGGGCTGTCAATCAGAAACAGCCTGCTCTAGATTTTGGGTTTCAACTCCGGTGGGCTACAGATTGTTGTGCACGACTGTATAATATTTATTAATCTGAAAACTTATTATCTGTATTATTATTGTTGTGTTTTGTTGTCCAGGCCAAACTGCAAGATATCTTCCCAACCCTCAAGGTTACTGTAGCCAAGAAAGCTGATTCTCTATATCCGTGTGTATCTGGAGCCAGTATCTGTGCCAAGGTAAGCTGCTCATGTGTAAGACAATAGGTAACATGAATACAATAATACCAAATGTCCTGGCTCATAATTATAGGCTATTTGGTAGTGACAGTACAAGAAAATACACAAATAGTGTTCTGAGATGTTATGGGCATGTGGAAACAATGGATGACACAAAAATGATGTAAAAATTGTATGAGAGTATTTTTAAGGGACTAAGAAGGTAAACACTGATGAGAATAATGGTATGATATGATGAGAGATACAATATATTATTAGTCAAATATTGTATTGTAATCAATTATTCCAACTTCACAGGTGGCAAGAGATCGAGCACTTAGCAAGTGGGAATTTCCTGAGGGATTAGATATCAAGGACTGGGGTAGTGGTTATCCTGGAGGTAAGCAACACATCCATAGTACAGTATGAAAAATGTATATATATATTGTATATTTATCCTGTACTAGACCAGGCCATATAGGGTAATAGGTACTAAAGCTGAAGAAGAAAATATAACAACATAGAACTCATTCAAATGGATATTTCTTTGATCACTCACAAAAACAAAACTAGCAAAAATTTGCCACTATACCGTACCTTACTAGATATATAATTTGCAGGGCCACTTTATATAAGTTGCAAGTTTCCTTTATTTTAATTGGTACAGTGACCAGTAGTGGAGAGAGAGAGAGAGATGAAGAAAATAAAGTTGGATTATAGCCTACTGGACCTGAGCCCTTATAAGGCTGAAAGACCAGTAGTAAAAATGTGGTTAGAAAAATCAGATAAGAGTATTGTACAGTACTGTACACAAGAAAACCCTCATTCATTCAAGTGTGAACGTATTACTGTATATAATATATTTGCTGTTCCACCACCAATGTGTACAATGTCTTTGTGGCCTTGTATAATCTCTCATTTATAATCTTTTGTAGATGCAATTACCAAGAACTTCCTCAACAACTCACTGGACCCTGTGTTTGGTTTCCCTGGCATAGTGAGGTTCTCCTGGTCCACTGCTGAGAAGATTATGGATGAGAAGTGTGTTCCTGTTGCCTGGTTAGTACTCTAGTGTTCAGAGGTAAGGAGTCCAATTTTAAAAATTCCCACTCAAGACTCCAGTAAATTTTTTTTTTTTTTTTTTTTTTTTTTTTTTTTAACAAAGATGAGGACAAAGGCCGCAGGCCCGCTTACCGTCCTCATCTACATAGTAAAGTGAGAGAGTGGTCCAAAATCATGTCCAATTATGACTCCTACTCCAACACCTGCCTTCCCAGTCCCTTCCCTTCACCAGTACAGTACAGTACTGGGGACAACCATTAGTTCATATTATCATAAATTAGTTCATATAATATTGTATAATACATGATGTGGTACTCATAAAAATAATAAGGTAGAGGATGTAAATGAAACTGGAAATATAATAACCCTGCCACACAGTGTTGTGATTAAAAACTAAAAAGTGGAGACTTAGGATTCAAATTCACCAAGTACAGTAGCTCATATATATCTTTCACTGATATTAGTTTCACCTCAAGTACCTTATTGTACATGAGAATTGATCATGTTAAGGAGTTGGATATATATTTTACCGACTCCAACCCCTGCTATTGTCTCTGTCTCTCTTCATCATCATTATCAATATCCCATTTTAAATAAGGTCACAGTTACATCCAACATTCACTCCCCCTTCAGAAGGAGCCAGTCTATAAGCAATTAAGTTATAACACCAGCTCTAACAAACACTTTTCCTAATGAATCTCTTTTTACTCTTACCTATGTTGTATAAGTTCTTTTGCTTCATACATTATCATTCCACACATTTACACCATATATCATACCACATCATATATTATACAATCTCAATCATTAATTTTTTTTTTTCTTTCTGCCTTGACAGGAAGGAGGATGAAGAAGAGGAAGGCAAGGAAAAACCTCCTTCCGTGCTTCAGTATTTTGCCAAAAAGGACAAACCAGTAGTTGGTGCCCCATCAACCAAGAAGATACACAATTTCTTCTCTGATCGCAGTCTCAAACGTGTTACGAGTTTCTAAAAAATTGTGTTTTCTGTAAAGGTATGGGTAGTATTAGAAGGGTTTGGGCACACCTTTGGGCCTCAGCCAGTCTCTTTCTTTGTACTTGTTGTTTCTCCACTCTGTCCACCTATTATTACCTTTAATACTCTATCTAACCTAGAGAATGTGCAGTAGTAATGTTTTTGTCTTGTGTCTTATTGATCTGAAATATGTGATAAATCTAGAAGAAGGAACACACACGGTTGACAATTCTTGCTTGTCTAGGACTTGCTATGATCATAGGATAATTTAATTAATACTAAACTGTTCTTTAATACGAGTATATTCCCTCAATTTTCATGTCCTAATACATTCCTCATTACATTTTAAATTTGCTCTGCTTTAGTAATATATTAATAAACAGGTTGGAATGTCTTATTGCAGCATATTGAGTACATTTCTTACTTACAGAGTCAAAATGGATCAGACTAGACAGGCAAAGTCAAAGGTCCAATTATATCTTCAGTCAGTAGTGAACTTTTAACTCAGAAAGGTTTACTATTACCCTAAAAAAATGCTATGAAATTTTTGTATCCACTACTTGTCAATTAATCATCGATAATTATTGTTAAGAATAATGAAAACTACTATAATTCTCATTAACTCTACTCTCCCCCCCTAAAAAAACCTGCTAATATAAAACAAATGTACTCCGTTATTACTGCAAAAACCTAACAGTATCAGTACTAACAATAAGAAATGGTAAGACAAATAACAAAACCTCAGGAACTATACATAATGTAATTATTTTGATACTGGAAGAGTTCACTAGTTTTTGTATTTGGAAATCATTGCATATCTGATGACCAGGAGAAGATAAGTGTTTCCTCTGTATATATAGGTAACTCTTGTTTTACATAACATTGTAACATTTTCTAAATTACTCTTAATCTGCATTTTTTTTTTTTTTTTCATCATAACATGTTAACATCAATGTTTGTCTTATATATTTCTATGACCTTCAAGAACATACAGTAATCCTCTCTTAACACATGAGTAATCTGTATATTATGTATGAAGTAACTGGTTTCAAGAGTGGCAAAGCTTACCAAAAGTCAAACTATTATTCTGTCAGTGTACTGGCTGCTACTGAATATACTGTACCATTGGTATGCAATCTATTCTTAGGCTCTGTCCACACAGGCAAACTTTGTCAGTGTGACACCAGAAATGGAGAATTTGTGAACTTGTACGACGTCAGAAATGGAGAAGCCGAGAGTTTTCTCCATTACTGACGCCACAGCAGGCAAAAACTGCAAAGCAAAGCTTACCCATGTAGACGAGGTCTAAAATGTGTATCTAGTGTACAGTATTTATTATAATGGTGACCCAATTGTTGTTATAATGTGCTGCAGAATATTTGTGTTTGCCAAGAAAGGAGAGGGGACATAATACTGGTGAGGTCAGAGCAGGGGAGAGGATGGTTATTATGGGTAAGGATTATTGATTGGGAAGGAAGTGTAGTGCACAAAAACAATTGTGGGCCCAAGGCCTTGGAAATGACTGAAGTAATAATGACTCCACAGATGCAACATTGTACCATATACAGTATATGTTAGAACATACATGTTGGTGATGTTATGAGGACTCACTTAACACAATAAAGAGCCATTGTACAGGTACCATACTATCATCAACACCACAGATATTTTTGTCTATTATCATACCTATATACATCTTTTGGTATGTGGCACAAAATTTGAGGGACATAGGTCAACTGTTAACAACTCTAAATCAACATTATCACTTTTATAATATAATTATTTTAAAAATTGTTACCGATTATATTGTACGTGTAAGGAGGCTACAGTTTTTTTCTGAATTGGAGACTGGAAATTCCTTCAGATTGTACCACGAAACAAGTCATCAATACTTCAATATACTTTTTCTTAACACAATATTTCAATATCTGTGCCGTATAACTTAAAGCATCTATATCATTGATGCCTTGTTCCTTATACAAAAGAAGTGGACTATAACAGGATACTCTTTAATCACAACTTGTCTGCTCTACTCTCTCAATTACTTATCTAACATAAATTTAACATATTTCCATTATATATATAGGATATATCTCTTCAAAATATACATACATACATACAGTAATATAATAGGATAATTTACTCTACACGGGCTAAGTACAGTTAGTTACCTTCACTGTTCCAACAACACCTCTCAAGTTATCTAGATTTATATTCATGGACAAAAATTCACTCTACATTAAAAATATTGTTTGTAAATATTTCTTCATGTAAGGATTAGCGTCTGGTATTATTACAAAATAAAAGCTTAGAGAAAGAATATTGACCATTGCTTTGGATTGAGAATAAAGCACTTTAGCAATATTCATGATTGGAAATACAGTAATGAATGCAAATTGTGAAATGATGTATTAAATTTATATGCTCCCAATATTTGCTGATTAATCAAAATCCTATAAGTGTATTGATTAAAAAAAAAAAAAAAAAAAAAAAAAAAAAAAAAAAAAACAGGTCTCCAGAGGTGTTCAGGAAATAATGAAAATAACTAAATAATATAATTCACAAACATTGACAACCTTGAGTAATCCCTCATATACAGTGACTGGGTTATCAACATTTCATTAAGGAACCTGTGATTGTGTATGAGAATTGGAGGCTTCTCATTCCTCCTGACTATGCCAGAAAACAAGCTCCTTTCAAATAGATAAAGTGTTGCATGGCATTATCTGAAGGACTCATTTGCCTCCAATTTTCTGACTACATTAAACACAGGGTCCCTAAATGATATCACAAGGTTGTCACTAATCTTTTAAATGATACTATTAAACGTTTATATAAGTACAAAGTAATAATCTCTCTACATAAAATTTTATAATCTTTATACATGGAGTTTTCTGTGATCTTCTCACTGAGAACTATAAGCAAGGAAAGTATTAATGGGTTTGACAACAATGACATATTTAATGTTTTTTATTGTTTTTTTTTAGTTAAGTCAATTACCTTTTCTTTGATTAGCTTCTCTCCTGTCATTTCTAAGTTTGTTTTAGTACCACAAACCTCCCTAGCTAGGTTTATGTTATTACAGAATTAATAATAGTTTCTATATAATGTTTCCACTAATACTACATTGTACCATCACACTGATTATTGTCATCACCAAACCCATTGCCTTTCCTGCATATTAATAAGTCTTAGGTAATATAAATTAATAATATAACAATATAATACAAGACAACATTATACATACATCTATATTTGCCCAGTACAATAGTTGTTACTGGCACCTTGGAGTGTGTAAGAATTCCACAAATTACGAGTCCCTAACTTTTGTTCTCCCGTCCTTCCTTTTACCTTTTTAAACCGTGTCCTCAGTTGTGCATACCTACAGCAAAACAAATCAGACTCAGGTTAAATATATAATACATGAAGCCTTCAATATAACCCAAAGTGTAAATATTTTAATCCTGTATAAAAAACATGACAGAAAAGTCTTATTGGTTGACCAAAACAGTACAAAGGCAAATATTTCCACCACAAACCACTAAGACAATACTGTACCTTAAATATGAGTGACATTAAGGTCCCTCTCAGGTAAATGACGGAGTTTGATGGAACCATCGGCACCACAGGAGAAGAGGCGGCTGGAAGTGTCAAGGTAAAGTTGTGTCACTCCCTGACTCAGGTTCTTGAAGAGTGATGACCGTGAGTGTTCACCAGGCAGGTTGTAGATCAGGTTATGGATTGACAGTCCCCATACCTGCAACACAACACTCATAATAAAATAACAATACTGTAATTATGATAAACCACACCCATCATCAGTCTCCACATCTCAAATTACAATAAGTATAAACTACACCCATCTACATATCAGTCTCTACATCTTGAATCACAATACTGTAATAATTATAAACCACACCCATCCACACATCAGTCTCCACATCTCAAATAACATCAAGATTCTCACCATCTACTTACACACTGATTAACCTTCTCTCTCCATTATCACTTTGCTCTCACCCACATTCACCTTCAAATTGAGTCATTCACATACCTCTGTAAAACTTGCCACTAATCTTCCTAGGTCTTTCTCACTACTAGTCAACTGTACCACATCATCTAAATATATCAAGTTTGATAAGGACCAATATTCTCCCTCCTTTAGTAATTCCACTCATTTATCCAATACTCTCGTCTTAACCTCTTTCATCACGCTATCCATGTACACATTAAACAACCATGGTGACATCACACATCCTTGCCTCACACCAACAGCAATTAGGAACCAATCACTTAGTTCCTCATCTCAAATGACAATAACTATAAACCTTGTCTGACCTTTATGTCCCCATCAGCTGACCCTGTGACAAAGAACTCCTCACTCTGGTCCAATGCCATACACTTGATGGCTGAGTCATGTGCCTGTAACAAACACATGCAAATATTTATCACTGACTGGAAAAAAATAAAATAAAACACAGTATACAGGAGTATATTTTCTTGAATATTGCCTCCCAAGTGGAAAGGGTTCATCTTTGAGACAGGAAATACAATGAACAAGTTTGTGTGTGTGTAACCTCGTCTCACCTGGAACTTGTGTCGAAGGGTACGCTGGCGAACATCAAAGATACAAACAGACCCTTTCTTGCCAGCTGATAGGACCAATTGGTGTTGTGGGGCGTACAGCAGTGCAGATGCTCCATTATCATGACACGTCCAGGCTGTGTGTGGAGGCTCAAGGTTAATGAACACAATACACTACAATATGTTCAATTATTACATATCCACGTGACACTGTCTATTAATTAACATATCATGATGAACTACAAATGATTTTGATTAACTCTGGTGACACTAATGACAATACAGAGAAAACATACACTCTCATTACTCACAAACGATATTGGATTTGCGTTGTGGAAGTAGAGTGTCCCAGAGTGCCACATTACGGTGTTCAGACGACTGACCTGCCGTGGCCAACAAACTTGATGACCCAACAAAAACAAAGTCACTCCCATGTTTACTGTGACACTGGTGGCTCTGTGGAAGGGACAAGTTTATTATGATGATGATAATGATAATAATAATAATGATAATCATAACAACAACAATAATAATAATTGACTGAAATAATCACATATCCTGTGGAGATAATGATGAGCTCAATTATAATGTTATTAACCATTATAACTAAAAGGCTGGGAAATGTCAAAAATGGAAGGTAGGAAGAGAAGGGATGGAAAGAACTGAAAGAGGAAGGAAGGTAAGAGAATAAAAGAGTAAGGAAGGAGACAGACTAATATTACCAACTCACATAATAAGGTTTGTTGAGTTGTGATGCCAGACCCAACTGATAAAGTGACAGATTACCATCACCATCAATAACTCCAAACTTGTTGCCTTGTTGATTGAAGCGGACGCGGGCCACTTTGGCAAATGTTCCTCCCGGTCTGGGTCTAGACACTACTGCACTGTGATGCCATTCTCTCACCATTACTGACCCATCCTGGCATCCCACTAGGTCTGTATATTGTCTTAGTGTTAGTTGAAATACAGTACACCACTGGTAAGAATTTTTATCATTGCAAAAATGCACTGACTTTCTTTTAAGTACAATACTGTACTGAAATATGACCTTAGATCATACTGTACATTAAAATATTGTATTGCAGTCTTTTAAAATTACAGTACAGTATGTAACTAGTTGATTAAATGTTTTGTTGTATAATAAATACATTTATTGAGTAAAAACAAAAAGAAGTTAAATGATGGAGCAGCTATATTTTTACAAGGTTAATAAATAATAAAATATAAAGTTTATAATGGATGACATCACTCATATCATCCTGCCATCCCACTACACTATACAGTAGGTCCATAAATTATCTATACAGTACTATTTCATTTTAAGATACAGAAAAATGAGCTTATGGTTGCCAGACATAATGAATAAAAGATGTATACAGTATTAAGAAATGGGGAGAGTAGTGTATTGATATTGATGATATCTTCTTATTAACATGGATGAAGACTTGGTGTACTTACAGAGTGGTAGGACAGGGTGTGAAGTCATTCGTCTGGTGCCTTCCACTCGGAAATTCAACAGCTGTAATGATAGTGAGGAGGAGTAGAGTTATATTGTGATGTGTTTCTGTCAATGTATAAACACTGTATAAACCTGTCAACACTACATACACACTGTACACAATACCTTCTCATACACATGCATGCACACACACAGTACATACATACATATACACACACACACACACAATACACACACACACACAATACATACACACACACACAGTACATACATACATACATACATACACACACACACACACACACACACACACACACACACACACACACACACACACACACACACACACACACACACACACACACAATACACACACACACACAATACACACACACACACAATACATACACACACAGTACATACACATACATATCAATTTACAATACAGTACAAGAGTGTCAACAGCTACAGTAACACACAGGAATAATAATAATAATTTCAAGGGAAGTTTAGTCTCCCCTGAACCTAACATGGAATATATATACAAGGAAAATAATAATGCGTGCAAAGAAATATTAAATAAATAAAGAGTCTCTGTCTAACTGTAAAACACTCGAGGTAAGAACAAAACAAAGCACCAAACAATACAGTAGTAGGCTGAGCTACCTATGTCATTCAAGAGTAAACATACAGTACTAGAAACTTGAAGGTATAGATAGGACATGGAAAGATGGGAGAGGTGGAAAAGGAATGGAAATGAAGTATCTGGTTACTGGTTACTGGTATGCAGGAAGGGAAGCCAATCCATTCACAGTACAGTACAGTAGTGGTAATACTTTGGTCAAACTTCTTGTGTACCTGTGTGTGTGTGTGTGTGATTATTACACATTAATTAACCATCATACTGTACATTACTGATAATATACTGTATAATATTGTATATACAGTAATTATATTATGTTTGTGAAAAGTTCAAGTAATACTAATACATATCACTACTTGTATTAGTATTTCAAGAATAAAGAAATTCCTTTGTAATTATAATTTGTAAATCAGTGTTTTACTGTAACTGTAACTCTACAGGATGTATTGTATTGTCACTTTATATTGATATGTCACCTCACTGTGTGTTGTTAAATATAATGAAAACTTTTAGTATCAGTGTTAAAGCAGATATTAAGTAAAATGGAACATTTTTATTCAACTTGTTTGAATGTCATATGGGTATATGTGCATACACGAGTGTGAGTGTATGTATGTATATGTGTGTGTAAATAGGAAGGAGAAGGTAGGGGTGAGGACATGAGGTAGTCTCACCGGGCGTAAGTAGTGTCGACTGCGTTCCCACATGAAGCGACAGAACCGGGGGTTGTTTGACCCAGGGAAACTCACTCCCTTAAGCTCCTTCAACTGAGCAGCATTAAACCAGAGACCACAATAACAACACAGCCTTAGTCAGGGGAATACCACAGTGCTATCTACAGTACATAGTTGCCAATTTAGCACATTTTGTATTTGTGATTATGTTTTGAAAAGTTTGAAATGACAGTGAGAGTTTGTATTCACTAATACCATTAAGAGAACATTGTTATATCTCCCTTAAATATAACAAACATAACAAATTTACTATAAACAGCAGTAAAACAGCTAAACTGACAACAATACTACAATCACTCAACAGTTGTTCTAGCCATAAGCAATATAAACTCATGAACTAGACAATGGTGATAACTGGTATTCACACGATAAAGTCTTTGTAGTAAGTAGTCATCATAAGTCATTGTTTTCAGTCAGTCAATAACTTTCACTGTATACAACCATTAGACAAACTTCACATCAGATTCTTTTATAATTATGATGCACAGTTTTCCCCCCAAGTGGTTTACAAGTTAATGTGACCTTAGACAAATGGTGCAGCAACAAATATATAACTGCTTGTGTAAAGTGTGTGTGAACCTCAGAGTTATAAATGAGTATCTCCAAATGTTTGGTTGATACTTTATAAACTCTCATGTACAGTATCCTTTATTATTGGTCACTACAATATAATGTTCTGTGTATTGTAACTCCTATGCTTTTCAAACACAGATGCAGATTGTTCACAAAGACTTCCATTACCAATACTTATAAACTTATAAACTCTGGAATGTGCATAAAACGTGTAATTTATAAGGGAATTGGGGCATTTTTCAAAGATTAGAAAATATAAGAAAAAAGTGAAAAAACAAAATAAAAAATATTTGTCTTTCTTGCATCAACTCCCACAACACTCACTTGGATAATTTTAATATTATTGATTTTATTGTTAGAGTCTCTTATGGGTAAAATGGAGTGCTACTGATTCCTCTGATCTATACAAGTAAACAGATGACGTTAAGGACCCTGTGTGTGATCGTGTATGAAAATTGGAGGCTTCTGATTCCTCCTGACTATGCCACGAGACAAGCTCCTTCCATACACTGTAGGCGAGTGTGTTTCATGGTAAATATTTGAAGGACTCATTTATCTCCAATTTTCCGACACCATCACAGGGTCACTTAATGTTACAAACAGTGATTTGTTTCATGGTATAGTGTGAAGGAACCAGTAGCCTACCAATTCACTATCAACAGAGTAAAGTATGTAGAAGGTATCGTCAAAGAGTTACATTATTGGGCCAAATGATAGAGAAGTCATTAGGGTACAGTATTTAAGTGATGACAATTATTATTATTTATACAGTACTCTACTTTTTTATCTTTATCTCTTTCAATGATCGAGAATGGTAGATGTGGCACCTGTGTAGTACAGTACAGATGTTGTTGTCATTGTTGTTGTTGTTGTTCACTGACTTGTGTGTGTTTGTTTGTTTATAAAGTCATTGAATCAATCATCATAGCCCAACACAACAAACACAACATGACTTTTTCTTGCCTACAGCTGCAAACACATCATCCTTCAAACAGTGATAATAATAAAGTTTTTTCTTGCCTACAGCTGCATTTTCTTTCTACACCATAGCCAACCAAACACATCCTCCTTCAAACAGTGATAATAATAATAATAAAGTGTTTAACTAACCACATTGGTGCCTCGACCCGTCTGTGCCGGCCCTCCCATACCAGAGAAGTTAATGCTGGACGATGAGGAGAGGTTGCCATCCACACCTGTATGCAAAGATTATATATATACAGTATCTCTCTCTCATTAAGATGGTTTGGACATGTAGAGAGAATGCAAGGTGAAGAGTTTGTAAAGAAGGTGTATGGAAGTGAAGTTGTGGGCTGTGGTGTGAGAGGCAGACCACCAGTAAGATGGCAGAATAGAGTGGAAGAGTATGTAAAGGAGAGAAACGTAAGGGTCAGAGGAGGGTTTGAACAAGTAAGGAGGAAGTGTAGGAACAGGGAAAACTGGAGACACTTCTGCCGTGGCCACCCACTTGGAGGGAGTTCCCGGAGGGAACGAGGCGTAAAGCTATAGATAGATAGACTCTCTCTCTCTCTCTCTCTTTGTTTGTATGTTTACCTATCTAATAACATATTTATTATTCATCAATATATGCATTTGTCAACTCATTAAGAGGGTGTGGGAATAGGGGGACAGGCTTGGGGGGGATTAGGGGTGTGTGGGAATAGGGGGACAGGCTTGGGAGGGAGGGGTTAGGGGTGTGTGGGAATAGGGGGACAGGCTTTCAACCCAACCCAAGCCTGTCCCCCTATTCCCGCACCCCCTAACCCCCCCCCAAGCCTGTTTCCTACTTCCGCACCTCCTTAAATTTACCATCCCTCCATCTGTAATGTGCGTGCGTGTGTGCGTGTGTGTGTGCGTGTGTGTGTGTGTGTGTGTGTGTGTGTGTGTGTGTGTGTGTGTGTGTGTGTGTGTGTGTGTGTGTGTGTGTGTGTGTGTGTGTGTGTGTGTGTGTGTGTGTGTGTGTGTGTGTGTGTGTGTGTGTGTGTGTGTGTGTGTGTGTGTGTGTGTGTGTGTTACCGAGACTCACCAGGTCTGTTGGGGTCGAGAATGGTGCGATCCATGGGTGTCTGAATTACCAGGAAGTTGGAGGATGGTACAGCATCTGGATCCCTGAACACACAACAAGTGAACATGGAGTGAATAACAAGTGAACAAAGAGTGAACAAGGAAAAAATGTCACAATAATGTACTGATTCCATGATTTTTTTTTTTTTTTTTTTTTTTTGTAAATTTAATGCAATCCAAGACAAATTACATAAAAATCTTATACAACTATGTAGTTTTTTATAACTTATAAACCCTGGTATGCATGTAAAAATATAAATATTTACTTTAGTTTAGAGGAATAATAAATAATTAGTTCTCCAATTAACAACAAACTATTAATTTACACTAAAATATCAATACAGTTGTAGTACCAGAATCCTCCTAACCTGTTAAGGGCCAGAACATCCAATTCACACTCATTGGTAAGCCAAGATGGATGGTTGAGTAGCAGTGATATATCCAGTTCTTGTACTTCCTTTACAGTGCCCACAGACATCAGACCTGCATTTACCTGTATACAACAATACAAGGCAGGTAAGGTTAGGCAGCTAATTTAATTTGTTGGATACAAAATTCAATTAACTGGTAGTTTGATATTTCCATGGATTTGTGATAAGAGGAAGTTTATATATGGTAAGTTATTGTGAGACTAGTTAAATCTCTCTCTCTCTCTCTCTCTCTCTCTCTCTCTCTCTCTCTCTCTCTCTCTCTCTCTCTCTCACACACACACACACACACCAACCTTGTTAATGCAGAATGATGTGATGGAGTCCTGTTCCTTGTGAATAATCCTGACAGGTTCTAGTGAGTGTAATGTTTCTGATGTTGGTCCTCCATGTTCTGATGCTTCTTGGTGACTCTCAACACCTGCCTCTGATCCTCCCTCCCCTGTACCTGATCCATCCATACCACCTTCACCTAGTTCACTTGTATTGTCCTCTCCTGTTGGGGGAACGAACAAATAATAACACACTAAGTCTGGAACCACCTTGTAGCATGAGGGACAAGTTGTATGAGATAACTCTAGGAGGTGAGATGATGGAGGAAGTGAAGGAGTTTAAGTACACAATTGAAAGAAAGTGGCTTGGATCCAAACAGACACTCAAACTTTCTGAAAGTATTGTGGGATGAAAGATGAGAGCTTAGTGTAAGTATCATGACATTATACAATCAATAAATATTATACAATCTCCCTAATTTTAGTGATAAGTTATTGGGTATAAGTGTGTAACTGTGATGCTGACCATGGTCTGAGGGTTGTGGTGGGTCAGGCAGTGGTCTCTTGCGAGCAAAGATGTATCTTACAAAGACATCCTGGACCTCCTCCTGACGCACCAAGTAGTTCCATAATCGCTCCACTGGCTTCACACCTCGCTTGTTACGTCTGAGGACAAAGGTAGTGTACCAAGGATTACAGAGCATATCTAAATAACAACAAATTTGGTGGTTATTTAAATTAAATTTATCATCATTATCAAAACTCATTTACCATTTTTCACAGGGCAGAGGGCTTAAGAGCCAAGAATAGAAAAATTAGATCATAAGTACTGTAAATTCAATAATGCAAAAGCTAGTACTGTACTAGGCCATATAGGGCATTGGAATTTTTTGTAACTTTATGAAATGTGAGTGTGTATGAAGCTCAATCAGCCAAGGAGTGTATAAAACTCACGGGAAGGGTGTGTTGTGAGTCTCCAAGAGGGCCCGGTACTTGTGTATTGGTGGACCAACTACTTGTGCCTCAGCAAAGCAACCTGGGATGTACTCAGGTGGTGGTCCTCTCTTACTCTCCAAATGGTTCACCAGATTTGCTACCCATAGGTCCAGGGTACGTAGGACTGAGTGCAGCAGTGGACTCTGCATTGGTAATTCTGGGGAAAGATGACAATATGACAATTACAGCAGTCTTTAAAATGTCAATACTGGTAATTCTCTGGGGAAAAATGTAGTACAAGTGTTGATATAATGTTATGAAATACAGTACGTATTTATCACTTAATTTTACACTCCCTCCATCATTGATGACTACCAATTGTTTTCTCAGGCTTCTATTAGTCATTACCATACAAACCAAGTGATGTAATGGGTTTGTATTTAATAGTAACACTAAATTTCTCTGCTTTACTAACAAGAGAGTCTCTTATTATGTTATCATATCTTCAACATTTATACTTCCCACACTGGATGTATATGTAAGTGTATTTTATGCTATGAGGCTGTAGATGCAGCTTTTGTTAATATTTTGTTATATGTGTGTATATGTGTGTTGTATTTACCATGATAAATAATCCAGTACATATACAAGAAAGATCACAAGTTAGTTTGATAACAACAACAACAACAACAACAACCACTATATTGACAGATATTACAATGCTATTTTATCATATATCAAACTCCAGCCATGTCCCATTTTTCCTTCAATGTATCAAACTCCAAATTCAATATCAATAATTTAATCAAAGCCACAGACCCCAACGACTGGGTAAATTTTCCTTGTCTGTTATTATTCTGTATTCACCAAACTGATTCTCAAGCTCCAGATAGAAAGAGAATTAATACATGAAGTTAATATTAGATAGAAAGATAGATAAAGAGAGAAAGAGGATAATACACTCTCCTCTTTTTTTATGCGAGGTTAGGTTCCTGAAGGGGTCGCATAAAGTGAATTTCGCGTAAAGTAAATTGTACATTTCCATAAGAAATAATGGTACTTTAACTTGAAAATTGAGCCTCCTTGTTCGTGTTATTTTAAGAGTTCATGTAAATTGCATTTATTTAATTTTTTTCATGATACGCACTATTTCAAATTCGCATAATTTAAACTCGCATAAAAAGAGAGGAGAGTGTACATGAATTTAATATTACAGTTGTATCATCAAGCCGTGACATTTTGTGGCCGGTGGTGATGAGTGTTGTGGTGACGGTTGTGGTTGTGGTTGTGGTTGAGAGAGTGTGTACCTTTAGCGCCCTTACCCAGGAGGTCAACCCCTGCCACCTGGAGGAAGCGAGTGACAACACCACGGGCTGCCCTCACTGTTGCCAGCCTCAGTAGACACCAAGAGTAGGAGTCCATGTCTAGATGTTCACGGTTCTCTTCAGGTACCTGTTTGTTTGTCATGGTATGTCTCATTAGGTTAGAAAAGACTGAGCCATAATATTATATTCAGTAGATAAGTCAAGCCCTACTGATACTACTCTATAGGTGCCATTATTATTATTATTTGTACTTACTTTAGGTTCCTTGAAGACATCCTCATCTTCTTCATAGTCCATATCAAGTTCTTCATCATCACTTGCTGAAGAGTCATAATCAATGTTCTCATGGTCTGACAATAGGACCGGCTGGGGTGACATACAAACAGGTTGGTTGTGTCAGTATTTATATACAATGAAATGTTTAGTCAGAGTTTCAAAATGTCAAGTATAATACTGATATCTTTTAGTAAGTGTATATTACATTAGTACATATTTATTAGTCAGGGAATCATAAATAATTTCCAGCAGTTTGTCTGGTGTGGAATTACAAGGTGTCATGAGAAACTATCTATCTATCTATCTATAGCTAGATAGCTAGATAGACTATAGCTATAGTCATGAGAAACTTTGGAAACGTAAGGAAGCACATTACATTAGATTTTATATCTAGCCTACCTGTACTGTGTTTTCCATGCTAGGTAATACAGTACAAGAATGGATATGAAATAACTGTACATTATGTGCAAATGTAAGCCGTGCCTCTATCAATCAACATTTAAGTGAGACAAAGATCCTTTATTGGTTTGACAACCATACCTTCTTCATAAGAAGTGATAGAATTGACATCTCTGGTGGTAGGAAGTGTTCCCTGAAGGCTGGTTTACTCTCACCATCACTGGCTGTACCTCGGGGATCCTGGAACCCAAGCTGACCCAACAGTTTCATGTTGAACTTCATACGTGTCTTCTGGAGATTGGAGAAGGTAGACAGGATACCTTCACTTGTTGTAATGCCTCCACTACCACCAGGACTACTGCTGCCACCACCACTAGTTGTCCCTCCACCATCCATTGAGTTCTGGTTCTGTGTGTGTGTGTGTGTGTGTCCATCAGTTCACCAACCTTCAGCAGTTTTTAGGCCATTCATTTTTCACCATATATCATTATCACAAAAATAAACATATATTCATCAAAGAAAAAAATATTATTTATAAATAAAAGATGATGATTTTGTCCTAAAGGACCATTATTTCACATAGAAATATGGAAAAAATAATAAAAAATTATTATTAATACTACAAATTATTCTACATGATAAATTGTGAACCCTCCTTACAATGAACATGAGGGCTCCTTGCTATACAACAACAACATACTAACAAACACATTGATACATTCTTTTATACTCTTACCGGGAGGACGTTGGTGATGACCTTCAACAATTTCTTAACTCCTCCACCAAAGAGTATTGCCCAATCCTTGTCTGCAACGGGCCGTGCCACCAGACGATACAAGACATAGGCATCACTGGCAGCCAGACCATGGACCAATAAACAGAGATATGTGGCCACAAAGGCTTCACACAATAATAGGTTCAACTTGGGAGTATCTTCATCACGTTCCCGAGCCACCAAGGCCAGTAGGGATGTCACACCTGGGTTTCCATCATAGCAAACATTAGAATTAACAAATTAAATAAATAACAAAATTAAAAAACAGTGCTTCACCAGAAAGACCTTATACCACACAAGAATGAACACTTTCATTCAATTCAATAAAAAAAAAAAATAGTTGTATGCCATATGGGGATTAATAAAATGAATATATTAAAGTAAACCTGGTGCATGGAATGAAACAAGAGCATAATAAATATGTGAGTAAATAATGATACTAAGTTATGTACAGTCACACACCACAATCTCTAGTCCACTTGAGTCAAAGTGTGAGATCTGGAGCAGTCGGTTTCTTAACAGCCCATCCAAAGCCTCCATTGGTTTGTAATGTGTGTGGCTTCATAAAGGTTTGTGTGGGCTGTCGTCTAGAAACCATCTGCTTCTGATCTAAGGTATGGCCTCAAGTGGGCTAGGGATTGTGGTGTGTGACTGTACCTGGCCACTTGGCAGGAGCTGTACACACAGTAAGAGGTTCATCTTCATGTGGAATACCACCTCGAAGGTCACGACCAACAAGATGGGATTCTCTATGTGCTACAGTCACATGCTGAATATCAACACCCAGAGCTGCTACCCTGTGTTGAGTTTTAACAGTAAAAGTCTCAGAGTCACACAGGGACTGGTAGATGCAGGCAGAGAGTGCAGCTGCCAGATTACGTAGGATGGTGGCCTGGTGGAGTAACTGGGCTTCAGGTTGTTCTATACCATTCAGGTCAACCAGTGTCTGTAGCAGGTCGTGGGTCCCGGCCTGGAGTCAGTAAAATAAACAGGTTGAGATGTCTGCTTTTACTTCAAGAGATGTATTCAATATAGTCAGCAACAGGAAAAAAAAAAAGTAAATTGCCAACAAAAATTTGTACCTGCAAGTGTCGGACAGGATCTGATACAACTGTTTTGTTGGAGGCGATAGAAGCAGAAAGGAGAGGTAGTGTGGTGGGGAAGGGAAGTGGTGAGAGCAGCTGTTGTTTGTTGTTCTCCTGTTGTAGTTCCTGAAGTAATAGGATCAACTCCATCCTCACTGATGCCAGACCACCACCACTTGAACCCAGCAGAGAGCAGTAGCTGAGTAGAGTCCGAAGTAACTGTTGATTGGCTGTGGGGTGGGGAGAGAGAATAGGTAATGATTTCCAATATACACAAGTAAAAATATGTCACCATTTAGAGAAGACACCCGAGGATTATAATATTCTATTTTTTTATTTTTTTTTTACTCCAGCAAAAGTGTACTGGCTTCCTCAATTAATTACTCGAGTTATTTGGTAAATATAATACAATCTAAGACCAATGCCATCGTCAACAACACCAGTAATGGTTTTCCATACGGTGTTATAACTCACCCAGTAGCCACCTCTTCCTTCGGGCAGCTCTCTCCATCTTCTCCTCAAATTCCAGTTTCTCCTGTTGTAGTACTTCATGGAGTGTGGCCGGCTCAGCTGAAGGGAAGGTGGTGGAGGATGTGGGTTGGGGTGAGTGTTCTGGTCCGTCTTCACCCACGGCAGACTCCATTAGGGTCGTGTCTGTTTGGGTTTGGTTACGGTTAGATCAGGTTCACATTAATCGGGTTATTGAAAATGACGTCACTTTACAATACATATATGTATATTAATATTCTTCTAGCTTGGGTTTGGTTCAGTTATGTTGTGAGGTTAAAATAAGTTTAGTTTACATATCAATTTAGTGAGGTTACAATATGTTTAGTCTATACATCTTTACTACAGTACTGTATTATTTTGATTGGGTTTGGTCAGAGTTAAATTAGGTTTAGTATGTGAAGTTAGAATTAGTTTTGTTAGTGTATTATTACATATAATCTGTGTTTATTATACTTTTTTTGTGTGTTTAGCAAAAATGTACCGACTTCCTTATTAAAATATCTTGGCATTTTTTGGGTGACTATACTGTAATGCAATCCAAGACAAATTACACAAACATTTATATAAACAGGTACAGTACTTATAAATGCTGTAATATCCATAAAATTTGTATAAAATGTCATAATTCTTGGAAGGGAATCAGATCAATCAATAAATGAAGCATTAGATAACATTTCCAACTCTCAGATAATGGAGATGTTCAAATGATTCTTAAAGGGAACCTGTAATGTTGTCAGATTTTTTTTTTTTTTTTTTTTTTTGTGGGGGGTGCAGAAATAGGGGACAGGTTTGGGGTGAGTAGAAAGCTTGTCCCCTATTCCCGCACCCCCCTCACCCCCTCCAAGCCTGTCCCCCATATTCCCACACCCCTTTAAGAGTAGAAAACAGTTCATCACATAAGCCTTGTAATCATCACACTTCAAATGGCACAAAAGCTATACAGTATAATTTATGCTTTATTAAAATACAATATATTTATTATATTACACTTACCTGTATGTTGTAATCATTAACAGAAAATACAGTACAGTAATATCCTTTACCCAACCAACCAATAACCATGTTAATAGTTAGTTACATTAATTAATCAATAAACATACAGTATATCAATAACCAAACCATTCTATAATGCCAAACAAAACACAACTATAATATATAATGAAGGACTTTCTGATTAGCTTTTGTTCTTCTTTTTGCGATGTTGACAGAAAATTGGAGGTTAGTGAGTCCTTCAAACTTTGCCACAAAACACACACACCTACAGTGAAGGAGTTTGTTTCGTGGTATAGTCAGGAGGAATCAAAAGCCACCAGGCCTCATACACAATCACAGGGTTTCTTAACAGATCCCCAATTAAATCAGTAACACTAAGGTAATTTGTTTCATGGGATAGTTTGGAGGAATCAGTAGCCTTCCAATTCACTCAAAGGGAGATTAACCCCTTAAGCTGACAAAGGCTAATAGGACTGAGGCCCGTAGTTTAAAAAAAATTGAGGGCCCTTACTGGAGCTCTATGAACCCTCCAAATAATCCAGGCCACAGAACGCTTCAGTGTTTCTAATAGGGAATCTATTGCCTGGAGTAGTTTGGAGAATTCATAGAGCTCCAGTAAGGGCCTCAAATTTGTTAAAACTACGGGCGTAATAAACCAGAGTTCTGTCAGTACTATACAGAAAGTCCCCCAATGCATATAGTACCAATAATATTCCCAGCGTTGAGGCGTGTATTTTTCTGTGACATAAATAGGTGTTGTGAGTTAGTCTAAGGGGTTTAAGATATTAGTGCTTACAGTCACCAACAAAAGTTCTATCACCTCTCCCATCTCAGGGTTAACTCTAGGAGAGAGAGAGAGAGAGAGAGAGGGAGAGAGATAGAGAGAGGGGACATCTGTCAATTCATCTGGTAATAGTCAAGATAATAATGGTTGTATTGAGACATTTTCTGGCCTTTCAGTGAGGCTTTCTTTGTTAACATGCATCTCATACAGGTTGTGATGGTAATGAAGAGTGGGGATGTTGGTATCTGATAATATCCTGGGTAATACTGAAGTAAAGCGTTAACCCTGTACCACACACACACACACACACACATGTATAATATTATATATACACACACACTACTCACCCCAAGAGAAGTCCTGCCACAGACTGCAGTTTACTGTGGTAATATAACAAATGGTGTGAATAAAAAACTCTCTACTTTGGTGACGGTATAGTTGGTTGGTGTTACATGAGCACACACACACACATTCTGTCACATCCCCTACCATAAGGAGATACTACCCCATAACAGTTCCAAGTGTCTGTGATGGTTAATAACTAAATCTCACATAACCTATATGATCATGAGAAGGATAAATTAAAAGGGATAATAATACACTATTGGTACATTAGAGCACCTTGATTCCTCCAAAGTATGCCAGGAAGGAAACAGAACCAGATGACCAAAAATAATTATGGTTCTCTGCTGCTTGGAAAAGTTTGAAGGAATCGGTTACTCCAGATTTATCAACACTGTACTGTACTACCTCCATTAAATAACCCAACTCAGTATTATACTTGTAACTGACTAAAGTGGTAACAAAACACAATATAAGTGAGGATACACTCAACACAATGTAAACCTAAATTAATAATGATTAGATAAGTTATATAAAAATAAAATAAACAATTAGCAAATTATTCCAAAGGCTAATATTAAAATTATATTTACAAATTAAGTGTAGAGAAGGTATAAAAAGAAAACCGACACAAAACTTAGAGGGAAAATTAACAGTTTTTTTAAAAGCTGTGAAAATAAAATGCAGATAAGAAAAGACAATACAGTCTTGATGATGATGATGATGAAGAGAGCTATAAAAAAAATACAAATATTAAGTGAGAAGACCAACCACCTCTGAAAATGAGAGAAAAAATAAAATAAAATAGAGTGAGTGTACTGACCTCCCACATGTAAGTTGGAGCAGTAGTTACAGACTTCCTTGAGTGCCTCCACCTCCCTCTCCAACCATACATAAAGCTGGTACCTCAGCTGACCCCCATCCACCTCACAACCTGTGGCCAGTGTTGCCAATTCCTCCATCATCATCTTTAGACATGATACAAACTTGAGTTGTTGAGCCATGATGTCCAAATGCTTCTTACTTGACACCAGACCTGAGAATAGAGTAAGACAGTGATAAATAAAGTGACACCAGACCTGAGAATAAAGTAAGTACAGTGATAAATAAAAAGTGACATCAGACCTGAGAATAAAGTAAGACAGTGATAAATAAAAAGTGACATCAGACCTGAGAATAAAGTAAGTACAGTGATAAATAAAGTGACACTAGACCTGAGAATAGAGTATGACAGTGATTCTCAAACAGGGGTAAATAAAAAGTGACATAGCATGGGATAAATAAGTGCCGTACCTTACAATACACTCATAATAGACTGTAATAATTTATATATGCTTTGATATATGACACAATGGATGACAATTTGGAAAACAACTCACAAGATATCAAGCAATACTGTTCATTTCCATATCCATCAAAGCTCCTCGTAAAAATTGGTTGTAGACATAATGCTAAACTAACAGAAGAAGACAATGTAAAAGCTTCTATTTCCACCCACCTTCCTCCTCTACACTCTGTTCCTCCTCCTCCTCCTCTTCTTTTCTTCTTCCTGTTCCAAAGTCATCTTCTTCCTCTTCCTCAGTTGTGATGGAGAAGTCAAGCTGGAGGTCATCATTTGGTCTTGAACTGAGAGGAGCCGAGGGAGTTGACCAGTCCAGGCTTGATGACCCAAATGCTAAATGATAAAAATACATTAATAACTAAACCTGACATTCATATACATTACTGAATTAAGGCACCCTATGATGTAGTCAGAAAATTGCACCGCCCTAATATCAATCAATCAATGGAAGGAGTTTGTTTCATAGCATAGTCAGGAGGAATCAGAAGCCTCCTATTCTTATACACAATCACAGGGTTCTTAATAACTAAACATGACATTCATACAGATAACTGAATTAATAAAAGATAAACAGGGGCTGCAGTAAATTTCATTAAACATTATGTAACTTGCTCTGAGGAACAGAGAGTGATTAATCTACCATTATTGTGTTCATGATTATGTTTCTTACTCTATCACCAGTCCAGTGACAATGTAATATTTGGTCAAACTTATGAGGAATATGTACAGTACATGGACAAAGACAATTAAATCTTACAGTATTGTAATATAAGCATAACTAAATGCAGTCCAATGATACAACAATAACTACTACTGTATATAGGCTACCTGTGGTGGTGGAAGCTGGAGCAAAGAGGTCAGATGCCCGGTCACCACTCTTGTTGAACGTGTCCTCTGTTTCCAAGGTCCCACTGTGGATCAACTCAAATGCTGGTTTGTGTGTTTTGGATGGGCTTCCCAGCAGATCTGAAACATTAATGGAGTAAAACTGTCACCATCATCAAGGTAAACCCTTAACTACTTAGCAGCGGGCATTATCTATCGTGGCAGCTCATGTCTTGTGGGATTCTATTTACAAGGACATCAAAAGACAGCTAAAGGTTTGTACTTCAATATCATGTATAAATTATTTATCTAGGTTTAGTAGTTTAGAAGCTATAAGCTGACAAATGTTTGTTTACTTTTTGCTATCTATGCCCACACTACAGAGGTGGCTTGGCAAAAACATCCTTGTGCTTCAAGGGTTAACTGGTTCATAACAACACAAACCATATATTATTATAGTGCATGAATATTCAAACCACAATCATCATCATCATCAATTTTCACCTCCAGTATCAGGGTTCTCCAGATCAATCACATTGTCTGGGAGCTTAGAGAGAACCTCAAGTGCCAAGGTGGGACAGCCAGAGCGGAGGTGAGCGTGGGCAGTGGTGAAGTATAGTCTCCTTTCTTGTGGTGTCATGGAACTCTCATATACACTTTTCTTGTCCAGTGCCTCCTGCCCAGAACCCAGCCTGCCAAATTGAAGCAATGATACAGTACATTCTTTCTAATTATAAATATTTGTATTCATCACTTCACTTTACACTCATTTCCTCACTGAAGATCACCATATGTTTTCCCAAGCTTAACTATATTCTGAAAAAGTGTGATAGCAGCCATTGTTCCAACCTACCTTGAAGCCAGAGAACCTCCAGCACCCTTAGCACTGTTAGCAACACACTGACGGATAAGGAGTGGGTGTGTCCTCAGGTAGATGTAGAAGTTGAACACACTCGGGTCAGCTGACAACAACAAGAGGGAGACTTTTAGGGCTACATATACAACAACATTCATGGTGTTGACAATGGTGTGTGTGGTACCAATATTAAGCAAGGGTGTAGAGTTGGGATTTTAAAAATGACATGATGTTACAATAAGATAATCTGGACTTTTGTAATGCAATGACTCATCCAATGCACCCATCAGTATCATCACCAAATGTTGTTCCACTCACCCACTCACTCATCCACCCACCCACTCACTCATCCACTCACCCACCCACCCACTCACTCACTCACCACTCATCCACCCACCCACTCACTCATCCACTCACCCACTCACTCACTCACCCAACTATGACACCCACCTGCTCCAACCCCACTAGATGATGCTGCAGTCTTGAGTGCCACATAGTCTTGGTGGTGAATACCGAGGGTGGCATCAGTGGTGAGAAGGGTATTAAGTGAACTGCTATAATCCCTTAGGGTCCAGTAGGCCACAGACCGGAAGAATGGGTTGGGATGCATCTTCATTATGTTCCCATTTAGACCTTCCTCATCGCAGCCCATCACACGCTTTGTAAGGAGAAAGGTTATCAATTACAATTATTAAATAGACAAGACACCTATAGAAAATACATACACACCTTTAGAAATTAGACAGACAGATTGATACATATTCAGGGGAGATTCTTTTGTTGGTGAATTGGAAGGTCTATGATTCCTCCAAACTATGCCAAGAAACAGATTATTTCAGTGTTACAAATTGGGGGGTCTGATTTCTAGTATAGTTTGGAGGAATCAGTAGCCCTCCAATTTACCAAAACGAGAACTTTAAAGGTAGGAAGATATAAAGAAAACATTGTTACTCACAGTATAGAGCAGCTTCCTGAGTGTGGGAGGGACAGCTTCATACTCTCCTTCATATAGTCGGATGATAATGATGGCTAACTGTTCATCTTGTAGTTTGTTAAGCACCACCTAAGGCAGCAATGGTACAGTTAGTCACATACACTTATATTATCACATCATCATCATCATCAATATAATATTATAGTTCTGATACAGATTATGGCTATGACAGAAAATTATAATATTCAAATTGGTAGTATTATAATCATCAAAGCATCAGAACCTGAGGGTAACCAATAACATATTTTATTGTTGTATTATTGTATTATTGTAAGACTTTTTATATTGACCATTACCTTTCTCCATCCCAGTCCTCCTCCTATCAGTACTCACCTCAAGAGCATCCTTAAGAGCACCAGCCAGAAGGAAGAAGGCTGCTGCATGTTCAAACCTTTGCTTACCCAGGAGTGCAAAGGCATTCTTGAGAGCTGCCTTCCTCCAGCGTTCCTCGGTGAAGTTGTTGGAAAAGAAGTCAGTCATGCGGCGGTCGCCAATGGAGCGGAAGAGACCCCACACTAAATTCTTCTTCTTCATGGCAAGGTAATAAATAGCTGCATCCAACGGGTCATTACGTAGTAAGAACGCTGCCTTGGCAATCTGTACACATACAACACAACAAACTTATATCTACTCTTCTCTACAAGTGAACAATAATTCTATTTAATAATGCAATTAATCAATTCAGTTAAGATATGATGTAAGTTGTGAATATTTTCATAGTACATGTTATAATTGAAGGGCATAATATTCCCAAACATATAGACAGACCCACCTTGTTGAAGCATCGGATGAGTAGTGTGTTGTTTCTCACCCACCAACCAAAGCCTAACTCTCTCAGCTCAGCCCACCGTGGGTTGCCCTGTGTACAGTAGTGCAGAAGTTACACCAAATTCATCATTATTCTCAAATGGGATACAGCTCAAAATTCACTTTTTCCACACCAACATAACCTAAACTAACCTAACCTAACCCACCACACCAACCTGTCTCATTGAAGGGATGAAATCAAGCAGCTCCTCCTGGCTCTCTGAATGGAATGCCCAGACAAAGTTGTGACTGCCAATGCCTGCCTTCTGTAAAGCAGCACGCTGGGCAATGGGAATACAGCGCAGGAGGTATGTATGGTGTCTCATTGCCAAGAGGAATCTCAACCCACAGTCATCCAGGGTTTCTGTTGTACCAGTAGTATTGTTGTCAGTATTATCATTACTATTATTATTATTATTATTATTACTATTATTATTATTATTATCATTATTATTATTATTATAATACTGGAAAATTAAAGGAAAAAATTGACAATTGAAGAACAAAGCCTGATCAAAACTTTTTAAGCATTGACCACATCTCTATAAGCAATTCCCCACCAAGTGTTTCTTATTGTAAGACAGTATTATGACAACTAAAGACTAAATATTCCATTACCCACTACTCACCCATGGATGGTTCATCTGTTGTGGTGCGTGAAAAGGTCTCCTTGGCCAGTGCCTCCTTGGCCTTGTTAATATCAAAGCGGTCTGCAAAGTCAACATTACAGGAGGCCACGGTGTCAGCCAGAGCCAACAGGTGCATCTGGTCAAGGCTGGTGAGGCCTGGCAGGTGTGTATGGGTCAGAAGTGCTGCCAGAATCTGAGCCTGAAGGTTAATTAGTAACATTTAGTATGGTTTGTTTGCTTATACACCCCCCCCCCACAATAAACACACTCACACTCCACAATAAACACACTCACATACCACAATAAACACACACCACACACACATCACAATAAATATACACACACACACACTCCTTCCTTCATTTCCTTACCTGTCTGGGGCCAAAGAATGCAATGCTCTTGACTTCATGTGATATGGATTTGCGTCGACCACCACCAAGATCAACATCATCATCTTCTAGTGTGAGGTCATCTTCTTCTTCCACTGACATGGATGGAGCACCAAACAGCTCGGCATATGTCTGTTAATCAAGACTTTGCTGTGTTAACTGAATTAGGTTGACCATTTATGAATGTGTTTACTTGGGGACAGAAATAGTCAGACCACAAAAAGTTCTGTTTATGTTATTTGTAATTGTCTGACCATTTATGGATGTTTTTACTTGGGGACAGAAATAGTCAGACCACAAAAAGTTATGTTTATGTTATTTGAAATAGTTTGACCATTTATGGATTTTTTTACTTTGGAACAGAAGTAGTTTTACTATAAGAACTCTGATTATGTATATATAAATGTATGGTTGGAAAAAAAAATGGAAGTGGTAATGAATGACTGTCAACTCACGTCTTCCTTGTTGTCGGTTTTCTTGGCCTGGTGATTCTGTGTGTCTTTGTCTGCTTCAAGTAACAACCACAAGGGAAGGGGAGGAATAGCTGTCACCTCAATGTAATCCAGGGTCAGCTCCTCTGGCATTAATGTTAGTGATCCACGCCCCTCCTTGCTACACTGTAAACACCACATACAATGATGTAAATTAATGTAAATATAACCAGTACCAGAATATATAGAGCTTTTTGTACTAAGATGGAATGTAGAAATCAGACATGAGGTGTTTGTTAGAGAGAAAAAGAGATATGTAACCAGTCCTAGTTAAACTTTGACTAAGATGAGTGTATGTGAATATGTACTCACTGAGCCACCTTGGGCACCAGAGACTGAGAGGGTGCGTGAACGTGACCAAGTACGGTTCCTGGTGTCATCAACATCAGAGATACTGGTGTGGTAAACTCCCTCTGAGCTCCGTTGGCCCAGCTGGGAGAGACATCTGAAGGACACAGTGTACAAATATAGGCATGGAATTCAATAATGCAAAATGTACATCCAGGTTATAAAGGATATGTATTTGGTACTAAGTTGGTATAAGGAAAATTTATATAATACATGTAGTGTATAATGATTATCATCAATATCCCATTCTTCAAGGGATGAGAGAATTCCAAAGTTAAGGGTAAAATATAAACTCCTAAAAATATAATGATTAACCGACTACCATTAACCAGACTAGATGCGTCAGTACAGACTACCACTAACTCACCTGACTAGATGAGCCAGTATAGCCTTAACACGGCGGATTTTGCCTGAGTTAAGAAGTTCCATCAACTGGCGGGGATGATACTGAGGAAGAACAGCTGATGCCACATGACTTGCCTCAAAGATACCAGCCAGAGGAGCAGCATTCACATCCTCAGCTGGTGTTGACATCACCTCACCCAACCCTGAGGTGAGAAGTGAGGTTAGTACACTACACTATATAACTCATTGGAATTGTAGTTATTATATTTCTTACCCTTCAATTTACCCATTTAATGACTTACTAACAAACTAACTGGCTGACTCACTGACTCCATCACTCACATTTTTACTTAACAATCCAATAGCAAGGATTGTAGATACAAGTTTTGTGTGCATTTAGTGTTAAAGTCACCAAGTTGTGTAAAGTTTTGGTGGGTAATTTGTCTTGGATTGCATTGCATTACTGTACAATTACCAAAAAATGTCAACAAATTAAATGAGTGAGTCTGTACATTACTGCCAGGATAGAAAACATTATTGTAGCTGGTAATTGTGTGTGTAACTGACCTTTCTTCATCTTATTGTCCAGTGCTGTGAGAACTGAGTAGGAAGCCACTCTGGATATACAAGACTTCCCTCCTCCAGACTCCTGTAGGAAACTCTTAAGGTCTGCTCCAGTCAGGTCTCGTCCCTCGCCGCTCCGTCCTGTGCTGACTGTGTTCGCCGGGCCTTCCTCAGCTGTCTTGGGGTCTTTTGGAACTGGAGGGCATAGCAACATGTTTCAAGTCAATTATATACTTTCTTCATATTTATGTTTTAATTCAGAGTACAGTACAGTATTGTTAATCTTTATTGAGGGGGTACTGGAGTAGGGGGACAGGCTTGGGGGGGGGGGAGGGGGTTTAGGGGTGTGTGGGAATAGGGGGACAGGCTTGGGGGGGGGGGGGTTAGGGGTGTGTGGGAATAGGGGGACAGGTTTGGGGTGGGTAGAAGAAAACCTATTCCTGCATCCCCCTAAGCCCCCAAGCCTGTCCCTCTACTCCCACCCACCCCAAAGCCTGTCCCCCTACTCCCATAACCCCCAAGCCTGTCCCCCTATTCCCGCACCCCCTTAATGGTACAGGGAGAGTTAATATCAATACCATGAGAGCAGACCAACTCACCAGGGACGTGCCATTGTGTGTAGACGTGCATTTCATTATCCATGCCAATAACCAGTATACCGTCCCTCACCCATGACACTTGCATAGGGAGAGGAGCCAAGCCATCAGCTGTATTTAGTCCAAGCCTCTCCAGTCTCATCCATCTGTACACACAGTCACCACAAGGAATTAAATAATACTGTGATATATCAGAGACTGTATTATACTGTATACAACATGAGAGTAAATGAATGAATAGATACAAAACAAGAGAGGAGACAGATAGAAGAGCTAGCAATCACAAAAGGAAAGGAGGGACAGTGGAAGAAAGAGAATGAATAAGAAAGAGAGAACATTTTAAAAAGAAGTGAAAAGATATTCCATTGTTTGTTCACCCACCTGGGCAATTTGACGTCAGAGAGAGCATGAAGGGAGAGGGACTTCTGTAGAACAGGGCGTGGTCGAACATCCTTATTGTCCTTCTTACTCTCTTCACTACTCAAAAGAGCCACCTCATCCGCCACACTCGTGTAAACTAACACCTTGGGATGGAATGTAGGCTTTCATAAATTAGGTCCTAAGTTAATGCTCTTAAACATAATGTATAGTACAGTACATGGGACAATTATTTAATTCATTTGTTACAACAGTATTTGATTTTTTTTACTTCAAATAATAAATTGAGAGATAGACAAACAGACAGACAGACCTTGCTTCCAATGGCCACAGTAAGGAGATGTGAACCATCTTCCTGAGACACCCAGTCTATCTGTACAGGGTGCTTCTGTTTGACGCTCACCCCTCGCTTGTCAAACTTTTGGTTCTTCAAGGAGTTCAGTGTGCTGAATGATGGTACAAGCAGCTGGCCTGGCAGGGTATATATAATTTTATAGGTATGTGTGTTACTAAATTTGGCAATGTATCTGTACAGAAAATCTCCTAAGACATGGGGGTTATGGGGTTCAAATACATGTTACAAAGGGTTAGCTATTTATTGGAAATATAAATTTCATTAGACACTGAGGTTCTTAGCTTATAATGTACTATACATACTACAACATTTACCTCTATATAATATGGAAGCATGACTGTAAAAGAGGATGAAGAACACCGTTATGCCACAAACACTTTGTAGCAATAGGGAGGATGAACAGCAAGCAGGAAGGAAACAGAAGGAAAGTAGAAGTGAGGAAATGAATTGGCTAGAATCTGAAGAAGCTTTGTAACCAGTAAGAGGGATGACAACTACTCACTGTTGATGGAACTTATAGCATCCATGGAGAAGCCTGGTGAGGAAGGTGTCTGGGAGATGTCCTCTGAGCTGAGTGTTGAGGCCAGGCGGTTACTGGAACGGACGTGAGCAGTAACTTTGGAGATGTAGGAGATGTCGGCCTCACCCAACGAACCCACATCACCATTAGGAGGAGTTACTACATCATTCAGTTCAAACTTGTCCTCTAATACCCACTGTGACCCTGAGAATAGTAATAGACATGGTAAAGATTATAAAGAAATATCCTCTTGTATTGTACTGTAATAGTTACTACATCATTCAGTCCAAACTTATTCTCCAATACCCACTATGATCATGAGAATAGTAATGGACTTGGTCATGATAGTAAATCAATATCCTATTGGTTTTACAGTATATCTTTTAAATGGGGCTCATAATATAGTTTTGCCCTTCCAGAAGCAGCCATACACTTACCAAAGGTAAATGGAATATAGAGTAGGAAGTTGAATTATACCAAAATCATTAAAAGTATATTAAGTCATCTATGCAGCAATCATCTACTCTGGGAAATCATCTTGCCGGGAATTGTCTATTTGGGCAATCAATAACCTAACTGGGATTCATTTATTCAAGAATCTGTTTTACTGTCAATCACCAAAACCACAACAAATGCCTCACCTCCTGTTGATTCACACTCATAGATTGCAAGGGAGCAAGCAAATTGAATGTTGCCATCAGTACCAGTTAACACAGTGGCTTGCTGTCCTGCACTCTGGTATGCACACGCTATACGACCACTGTATGCAGCACTCACATGTAGAGGACGACCTGTTGTATACAAACAAGGCAAATGTATCAACGGCTCATTGACTTACACTTAACTATATGGCTTATTAGTAGTCAAATACCATGACACAAGAAAACCCTATTTGATAATACAATACTGTAGTTCACTGCCAATATTAAACTCACCAGGGACCTTGATGATACTACTACCATCCTTGCTGACCATATGCCACTCCTGCCACTGTACCCTGGTGTCAGCAGCCCTCCCAGTCATGCGACAACGCCAGAATCGCACTGTGTTGTCAGAGCAAGCGGTGACAAGGACATAGGGGGCATAGCAGGCTGGGTAGATGGAGGCAGAGCTGAGGTGGCCAGCAGCTGGTGCTGCATGCAGTACAGTGACTCCCGTGGGAAGGGGCAGTAACTGGGAACAAATCTGTATGTGGCAAAAGGAACCAATATAATCATTAATATAGATTAGTTAATTATACATGATATAATTTGTAATTTATGGATTACCTGATATACAGGAAGTTCCATTCTACAAACAAATTTTATACAAGAATCCAATGATACAAGCTGAAGGAAATATGACCTCATTTAGTTTATAGAGTTAAAAAAACGGTGATACAAGAATCAACCTTGTATTCAGCTAGTCTAGCTAGACACTCAGCAAGCAGAAGGGGCAGAAAAATATTTGCCAGACTGAACAACAGTGGATGTCAGATGAGCAATGTAAAGAAAGAATAATTATCCTGGTTGGTACTCTGAAACTAAGCTATATATTTTCTCATTCGTTAATTATTCCCTTTAAGAGTTAGTGATAATAAACTAACCTTCATAGTTGTAATAACAACTGGTGATGCATCAACAGTGGCAGTGGTAGGGCCAGGAGCAGCAGCGGTGCCGGCCACTGGGGTACTACGGCCAGACTCTCCTTCCTCTTCCTCACATTTGTCATGGCCGTGGTTCTCTGAAGCAATCACCAGTCGCCACACATGCATCACCTGACAACATAACAACACCAATTTTCATATAAACCTCCAAAGCACACCATAAAAACAATCCAATGCTTCCCACACACTTCCTTTAAGTTCTCCTGACTTTCCAAACCCTTTGACACACTAGAAATACACACACTTCCTTCAAACATCCCTGACCTTTTACACACATTGACACACTAAAAATACACACACTTCCTACAAATATTCCTGGCCTTTCACACCCACTGACACACTAGAAATGCACACACTTCTTTCCCATTTTCGTGCATACAACATCCCTATACAATATTCCCCAAGTTGCCCATTGAGTCAACTTACAGAACCAGAAGGAGTCTTTTCCAGGAGAGTGATGTAGAAAGGTTCCTCAAACTTGGCAGTGGAATGAAGGTCAACCATTGGGGCGTGTGTTGGGTCAAACATACCACTCTTTGTCTCCTTACCTGAGGTAGGATAAAAGTTACTAGGTTTATTAATCTGTGTGAAAATGTAACTCATCCTTATATCATCATTTCTTCACTGTCTTGGTTAAATTAATGTAAATTAAGACAAATTATATATACATTCATGAGTCCACAGTACATGTTAAAGGATGAATTATGAGAAAATGGACAAGGGACGTCATAAACCCACCTACAGTAGTGACTCCACCAACCCACCTAACCACTGATATCACCAACACACCTGTGGGACAAGATAACCTCATAAACCCACCTACAGTACAATACACACTGACATCACCAACACACCCACCTGTGGTTTGATCTCTCTCTCCTCTAATGAGTCCCTCCTGGAAGACATGAAGGAACTGTGTGTTCTGCCAGTCATTAGTGGCATCACCAATGGCATCCAACTCAATGACACAGCCAGGACGTGCTGTTGATTGCTCAGACACTATGTCAAAGATGTCGGATAGATTCTGCAAACGGGATTAAAAATGTAAAATATTACAAAACATCACACATAGACAAATTTCACCATTCTGTAAAGGGGATTCGAAGTGTAAAATATTACAAAACATTACACATAGATAAATTTCACATTATGTATTTATGAGTCCATATAAATTGCCATTCAAGACAATGTTTGTATGTCTGGTCCAAGATACTCACCACCTGACCCACATTCTCCTGAAGTGAGGAGTCAGTGGAGAGGCTAAGGGTTGACTCCATCATCATCTTCTTCCTCTCAGCTGTAGATATCTCAGCCAGCAGTGCCCGGCCATCAATGACAGCTTGGTACACTCTCAGACACTCTCCATCCGATGCCACAAAGCAGGCAGAGGGAGAGTTACTCACACTGCCAAGGGTTGTGCTGTAGGGAGAGTCAATGTCAGGAAACACAACCAAATGAACAAAAATAAGGGTGTCTTCTTGTTGCTAGTAATAATTTAGAGTAATCAGTTACTCCAGATTTACCAGCAACACTATACTATCCCTTAAGGTGGCAATTCTTTGTTGGTACATTGGAGTGCCTTGATTCCTCCAAAGTATGCTAGGAAAAAGGACCAGAACAGCAAAAATAATGGTGCTCTGTTGCTTGTAACAGTTTGGAGGATTCAGTTACTACAGAATTACCATCAACACTGTACTATCCATTTAACACTAATAATCAGCCCATAATATCCAATGCCATTAATATATCACCTTGGGAGTAGTGTGGGTATCCATGCAGCGTTGGAGAAGGCAGAGACTTGAGGTGAGTTAATCCTGGCCAGTTCAGTCACTCCTCCAGACTTACTGAGAGGACCTACAGCATCCACCCTCCAAAGGATCAGTTCACTACACCAGTCCTTATATGTTGGGTCCTGGTAAACGAGTCACACAGTTAGTAAATAGGTAAGCAGATCAATAAATTAAGTATATAGAAGAAGTAGATTAGTAAGTAGCTAAGGTTGTATAGGAGTAACATCCTGTAATAACATAATGTCATGTAGATTTATAAGTGATGTATCATGTGGATTTATACCTGTATAAATATAAGTGGTGTGTCATGAGGGTCTATACATATACCTGTATACATATAAGTGGTGTATCATCTGGTGCTGTAGTTGCTGCTGTGGCTGCTGTAGAGGCTGGTGATGCTTCACGTTTGTTATGGTGTGAGGTGGAGAGCAGTAAGGGAAGTACTGGGTGACATTTGATGTCATTAAGCTGGAACCTGTGACCACACACTCTAGTGAAGTGGGAGATATTGAGTACCTGGAAGAAGAAAAGAGTATGAAAAGGACATGAAAGAAAACTGTACTAGGCCTCAAACACCTTATACCATAAAAGTATATGAGACAGAAAGGAGGGACAATAACCAATATGGGAAAAAGAAAGAAAGAAAGGACAGTGGATGATAGAAAAGGGATTGGTAGACCTTCTAATTCACCAATGAAATAATCTCCCCTTACAAGAAAACGAAGACAAGTTCACAATCCAATAAATTAAAATGAGTAAAATTCTATATATACATATATCCATGACTAGAACTAATCCATAAAGGAAGGTTTTGTGGTGAATGTCAATGCAAGGCAATGTTACGGTAACTAAGAATATATTTATTATATGAAATGTAGAAAGAGAGAGGTGGGATGGGAAGGACAGACACAAGGAATAGAACGAGTGTTAATTAAAGTTATGATACCTGTGTAAATCTGGACCCTTCAGCTACAGTGAGATGCCAGAGGTTAAGTGATCCATTGCTGTGTTTTGTTGTCATGGATATAATAGGTGAGGGACTGGTTGATCCATCCTTATCATCTGTTCCAGAGAGGTTTAATACACTCTTGCTCTTATTACGACCAGATCTCCTGTAACAATATAATACAACATTTTACTATCAAGTCAATAATAATAATAATATATATAAATAAAGGTTTACTATGTTACTTATGCATGTATCTGTCACCAGTTCTACTAGACTATCTTTATATGGATATTTAATGAAGTGTAGAGGTACCCAGTACTCACATTTCCTCCTCATGTGCCAACTCCAATTTAAGTAACTGTTTAAGGAATGAAGGTGTAGTACCATTGTATATAGCCAGGTTAGGAGACATTGTCATGGCATCTCCCAGGGGCAGTGCATTCGGTATTCTGGCACTGAATGATACCTGTGTGTGGGAAATAATCATTGTTATTAAACCAACCAATCATTATATATACCTACCATATACTATACATTCTATATACAGTATACCTAACATATATTATACATTCTATATATATGTTATTTCACTAATGGATGCGTTATTCTTATACCAATCCTAAATATTCTATTCACATTTGGTTCTAGACAAGGTAAAGGGTTTGTTAGTGTCCCCATCTGTGAGGTCCAAAAATCATATTCAATTTTTATTCAAATTGGCAAAAACCTGTTCATGTAAAGCAAACCTACCTAATATACTTCACACATTGCAAATATAACAATTGTACAACTGAGAATTTTTTTTTATTAACATTATCTTGCCATTAAGGTAGCCAGGATAGTGTGAACTGACCTGTGCCTGGCGGAAAGATCCAGGATAGTCGTCCAGGAAGTCTACAATCCACACCAACAGAGAACCATCAACAGGATGAATAGAGAAGAGCACATCTGAAGTCTGTCACGGAGGGAAGTTATAAAACAATAATACCATCATAATTATAATATTCAAAGACACACACACACATCTTTATGGGATTTATAAACAATAATACCATCATAATTATAATATTCAAAGACCAACAAACACACATCTTTATGGCATTTTTAACAATAATACCATGATAATTATAATATTCAAAGACCAACAAACAGACATCTTTATGGCATTTATAAACAATAATACAGTGGTACCTTGAGATAAGAGTGCCTTAACATACGAGAACTTTGAGATACGAGCCATGGCTCAATCAAATTTTTGCCCTGACATACGAGATGAATTTTGAAATACGAGTCAACAGATGGCCGATTTGCCCCTCATCTGCATTTCAAAAAGTGCGCCAGGTGCGTAGTTCAACTGCCTGCCACCAGGAGGCAGCTCACGCTCCCACCAGTGTTGCCAGGTGCAGGGAAATTTCCGTTTTAGGGAATTTCGAAGTCCACACAGGGAAATAATATACAGTTCGTTCATGAGTAAACAGGGAAATTTCTACAAGATGAAATACCTAAAAGACCATCAATGGTCATGAGTAAACAGGGAATAATTGAGGTAAAATGGGAAATTCTGAAGTTGAAGTGAGGGAAATTCCCTCACACTTACATGGCAACACTGACTCTCAATGTTTTGTTTACATCTCACTCGTGGCTAGTTCAGCCAGTTTATTATTAGTGAAGATGGCATCATATTAAATGTTAATGACAGCTTTATTTACACTTATTTACATCTTAGTGTTACATATAGCTTTAACATGATACATTTTTAAAACATGTTCACTTTATTAGTCAAATAAATGCGTTTTTCATCCAAGAAATGGAAGTTTTTTTGGACCAAGACCCCATTCTTTTCATTATACATTGTTTCTAATGGGAAAAATAGGTTTATTTTGTGCGAATTTAGTTTGTGTGGTGCCTGTAGGAACCTATACCTCGCACATAATGAGGAATACCTGTACTTCTACGATATGTACAATACTGAAGCAGAAATTTACGAAAATGGGTTTTATTTTTTTTATTTTTTTTTGGCGGGAACGGATTAATCACATTTCAGTTAATTTCAATGGGATAAATTGATTTGAATTACGAGCATATTGAGTTACGAGCTCAGTCACGGAACGAATTAAACTCGTATCTCAAGGTACCACTGTACCATGATAATTATAATATTCAAAGACCAACAAACACACACATCTTCATGGCATTTATAAACAATAATACCATGATACTGTACTTATAATATTCAAAGACCAACACACACACACACACGTCTTCATCGAATTCATAAACAATAATTCAATAATAGTTATAATATCAGTAGACTAACACACACACACACATCTTCATCGAATTCATCTGTAGACCAACACACACACACACACACACACATACATATTCATAAAAAATGCAACTATCCAACCATATGTGAACCCACCTGGTGCCAATCCCTCAGTAGTGTTTCAATCTTCCTGTCCAGGGCGTCACCAAGGGCGGCGGTGGTGGCAGTGGTCACGTCAGTAGCAATGGAGGTGGAGGAGGTGGCTGCACTTAGAGGCTGGTGAGAACGGACCTGAAAACACACACACACACACACACACACATGTAAGTAAAATAAATCTCTTCATTGGGTGAGCTTTAAAAGGGAATAGTAGTGTTGGTGGTGGTAAATAACTATTCCAAGCAACAGGCCACCATTATTTTTGTTAATCTGGTCTTGTTTACTGGCAGCATACAGTACTTTGGAGGAATTAAATAACCAGTGTCATATCAACTCATTGATTTAATGTGTTTAATAGTTGTTGTTTTTATATAGAAAGTCCTTTGCCACATGATGGTTGGCTAGACCATTTAGACTAGAAGTGACATGACACACAATTAGTAATTATAGCACTTTATCAATATGGGTTGGTAATGAACTGAAGGCAATGTTATTTGTGGGTTAGTCAACCTCTATCTATCTATCTATCTATAGCTCTGACGCCTCGCTCCCTCCGGGAACTCCCTCCAAGGGGGTGGCCACAGCAGAACAGTCTCCATCTTTCCCTGTTCCAACACTCCCTCCTTACTTGGTCCAGCCCTCCCCTCCCCCTCACGTTTCTCTCCTTTACATACTCTTCCACTCTATAGTAATAGACATTAGATAATTAATAATAAATGTTATTACATAAGCAGTAAACTAAGGATTAACTATACAGTACAGTACATTAATAACAATAATATCCGTACTGATGCTGAGTGTTGACTGATGGGTTCCTCGTCTTCAGTACTACGTGTTCGTGCCATCATGTGTGAAGGTGTACGTGACCCCAGGCGTGATGGAGGTGCTCCAGCCGTGGCAGGTCGGGAGGTTCGAGGGTCCTCAAGGTCACTCACCTCAGAGTGACGGTCGGGGTCGAAACAACCTGAGTCTTTTTCTAAAGCTCTACGGCTGATCTGTTCATGAAAAAGAATAATTAATATATAAATATACATACAGTAAATTAACACCCAATACATAAACAGTTAATTAAGTTTGAAATTACATAGGTAAATATTCATAAGAATAATAATACACAGACATAAAGTATAAAAGAGAAATGGAATACAAAGAGTGTAATAAAACTAACCTCAAGGAGTATATTCTCTGCCTCTGCAGTGAAGTGCATTTCTTTGTTATTCAGCCAATGAATAACAAAACTCTGTTCTGTTTGTGTGTTACCAGCAGCACCACTCAGACCACCACCACCACCACCACTGATACTGGGTACAAGTGGTATGTCTGTCTCAGCATTGATGGAGGCTGCTAAGTGGAACTGGAACCCTGTACACGTCAACCTTTATTACTTAGTACTGCATAACCAACACAACAAATAACAATTATTATTATGAAGGAATGTAAAGAGTTATTTTCAAAATAGATTTTTTTGGGTCAATTTCACAAACTAGGTGGATCACAAAATTAGAATGAGCAAAATAGGAGGACCTACTGGATATACCTTCAATAATATATATATTCACAATACTTCAAAGGTAACTTAATAATAATAATAACAAAATTATTATAATATAAAGCCACCAATTTGGTTACCTGGTGTAATACCCATGGCATGGATACCATACATGTGGAAGTCATGAACGGAATAAGAGGAAGGTAGGGTGGGGAGGGGCCGGGACCAAGCAGCACCCCCTAGTCCCCCCACACCCCCTGAACCCCCGGATTTCATGTGACGACGCATCTGGAAGCACGCTCTGGGGTGAAAACAAGGTATTGTGTCAGTGATACCTTGAATTGGATGTAAACAGAATCAAGAACCATTATAGTATTGTCCAAATTATTGCATTCAATAATTAACTCTCTACAGGGATTAGAAATAACATGATAATAATAAGTGCCCAGACAAACAACATACCATCAAATCCTTTACTGTACAATATATACAGTACTCACTTCATATGTTTGAGTCCCTGCATGAATCATAATAATAATAATAATAGTAATGTGCCTAGAAAAACAATAATAAACATACCCCATTACTCACTTCATATGTTTGAGCCTCTGCATAAATCATAATAATAGTAATAGTAATAATAATAATAATAATAATAATAATGTGCCCAGAAAAACAATAATAAACATACCCCATTACTCACTTCATATGTTTGAGCCTCTGCATGAATCATAATATAATAATAGTAGTAGTAGTAATAATAATAATAATAATAATAATAATAATAATAATAATAATAATAATAATAATAATAATAATAATAATAATAATGTGCCCAGAAAAACAATAATAAACATACCCCATTACTCACTTCATATGTTTGAGCCTCTGCATGAATCGGTGTTTGTGCCTGTGTGTACGGAAGCGAGGGTTCTGTGCCGCGGAGGGATCGAGGTGGAGGAGGGACACCAAGTCATCGTCGGGTAACACCGTCTCCACCCACACCCTACTGATGTTGTCACGGCAACTTGTCACCACCATGTTGCTCACGCTGCCCCTACAAGTCAACGCAAAACCACTAATTTACTAAATGTTCAACACAAAACTACTAACTTACCAAATGATCAACACAAAACCACTAATTTACTAAATGTTCAACACAAAACTACTAACTTACCAAATGATCAACACAAAACCACTAACTTACCAAATGATCAACACAAAACCACTAACTTACCAAATGATCAATAATATTTGTTTTTTGTTCACGTGGTGTAGAAAAGAATTAAGTTAAAGTGAGAATCTCTTGTTGGTGAATTGGAAGGTTTGTTATTTCTCCAAACTGTGCCATGAAACAGATCACTTATTAGTACCATTAAGAGCATCTGTTCTGTGTGGGTGCGGGAGTAGGGGACAGGCTTGGGGTGGGTAGAAAGCCTGTCTGCTATTCCTGAACCCCCCTAACCCCCCCCAAGCCTGTCCCCCTACTCCTACACTCACCAAAACCCCCCAAGCCTGTCCCCCTACTCCCGCAACCCCCCCCCAAGCCTGTCCCCCTACTCCTGCACTCCCCAAAACCCCCCACACCCCCCTAACCCCCCCCCAAGCCTGTCCCCCTATTTCCACCCCCCCTTATGAGGTAACTTACTTAGGCATATACTTGCTGGTAGTCCGCCATGTGAAGCCTTTAACAGCAGTGGGGTGAGGGAGATAGATGTAACTGAAGCTGAGAGACGATCGACCAGATTCATTTACCAGGTTGCTGGCGGCTTCTTGAGGTCGTGCTGGAGCCAGTACTGCCAACAGGGAGCAGCAGGATAGATGTATATTTTTCTGTATATCTATTTTAACTACTTCAACATAATTAGGGAGCAAATATACAGTTATACACCTATGGTATATTATCTACCGTATATTTAGAATAACATTATATTTCAATGTACAGTACTTTAAAGGAAGTACAGTATACTAATAACCTTTCAATGATAAAATAATTCTCAGAGTGTTTGCTGTCATACCAGATTAATGTCTACAGTATATATGTACAATAAAGACCTCACTGAACCAATGCTCTGAGTACCATTTGCTGAGGCTCACTGTATTGTACTGGTGATTATTTAATGTTAAAATATTATTCACAATGTTTGTTTTCACACCAAATTGTAACCAGTCAGTAGATTAATGTGCAGAATACAGACCTGACCTGACCTATCCAATTACTGTACTATTTACTGGTGACCTTTCCATGTTAAAATTCAGTAGATTATGTGCAGAATAGAGACCTGACCTGACCTAACCAATTGCTGTATTGTTTACTGGTGACGTTTCCATGTTAAAATATACTTTATAATACTCACGGTGTTTGTTGTCATACCAGATCTTAACCAGTCTGTCATTAGCAGCAGCGGTGGCAAAGAGTGTTCCATCAGGTGAGAATGCCAGAAGAACTGTGGGTGTAGCAGTGACACACCTCCACACACACAGCCACCCACTGCCTTCCACTTCATCACCACCACCACTACTACCACTACCACCACCATCACATTCCAGTTCAAACATCACGGGGCCACTATTACCAACACCACCGCCACTAACATAACCTGTGAGATAGATATATATTCATTATCTATCTATGGAAATATTTTAGTATACTTTTGGTACATTAGATCACCTTGATTCCTCCAAAGTTTGTCAGGAAACAACAGGATTAGATGAATACAAATAATAGTGTTCTGTTGCCTGGAATAGTTTGGAGGATTCAATTGCTCCTGATTTACCAACACAAAACTTACTCCTTTAAAATGTCACTTAAACAAACAACAAACAACAAACAATAACAAATGACCATGACCTAACAAACACACCTTCAACAACAACAACAACAAATGAACAAAAATAATAATAATAATAAAAATAATAATAATCTGTTGTTGCTTGGAATAGTTTGGAGGATTTTTTAGTTGCTCCAGATTTACCAACAACATAAAAAAAAAAAAAAAAAAAAACACCTTTGTAACACACCTTCTTCCGGTGGCGTGACCTTTGGTACCGGAGCTGACCATAGTTGTAGCACCTCCCCGGCTGTTAGTAGTCTGGTGCCTTCTACATTCCAGGATAATGTATTGATGTAACTCTCGGCCTCCACAACTCCAGTCTGGATCCATCGGTAGTCCAGACGCTGACAAATTATATATATGTGTGTATTATATGTATCGGTATATCATCAAAATTATATATATATGTATTATAAGTATATCCTTCTAAAATTATGTATATACCGTACCGCATATGATAAGAATGACATCAAAATTATATATAATAAATACCCCTTCCTTAAATTATATATATACTGTATACTGTATATAATAAGAATGACATCAAAATTATATATAATAAATACCCCTTCCTTAAATTATATATATACCGTATATAATAAGAATGATATCAAAATTATATACAGTATAATAAATACCTCCTCCTTCTTAAATTATATATATACTGTATATAATAAGAATGACATCAAAATTATATATAATAAATACCTACTCCTACTCCTCCTCATCATCAAAATTAAATACATGTACAAAAAATACATCATCATTATTTTCATTATAATATTATATACATGATTTATGGAACTTGGTTTGTAGTAAATAAGTAAATAAGGATCTGTGATGGTGTAGCAGACTTGGTGGCTTATGATTCCTTCTGACTCGGCCACAATACTGTACAAGTTTATTTAGTATAGGTGTGTGTGTGTGTGTGTGTGTGTGTGTGTGTGTGTGTGTGTGTGTGTGTGTGTGTGTGTGTGTGTGTGTGTGTGTGTGTGTGTGTGTGTGTGTGTGTGTGTGTGTGTGTGTGTGTGTGTGTGTGTGTGTTTCATGGCAATGTTTGAAGGACTCACTAACCTCCAAGTTTCCCACTACTACATCACAGGGGTGTGGGAGTAGGGGACAGGCTAGGGGAGGCTTGGGGGGGTTTGGGGGGTGCGGGAATAGGGGGACAGGCTTAAGGGGGGGGAGGGTAAAAAGCCTGTCCCTCTATTCCTGCACCCCCCTAATCCCCCCCAAGACTGTCCCCCTATTTCCACACACCCTTAAAAGAGAATAGGATAAAGAGTTATACTTACATGTGAACTCATCTGGTTAAGTATTGGTGTGGGTTCAAAGATACAAACCAGACGTCCATAAGCTGCAACAATCTTCCCGGTGTCAGAGGAACAATCCACACACGAGATCTGTACGTTGTCATGACACACACCGGGCACCACTTGTACCCTCTCATAGGTACTGGCTAGGATCACCAAGTTACATCCTGCTGCATAAGCCTGTCAGGAGAGATTACAACATGGGTTATACCGTTAGGGGGTTACGTTTGGCTATGTAAAAAAAAAAAAAATGTGTGTATGAAAATATGTATGAAAATCTATATAGAATGCCAAACATCCAGGCAGAATATACTGGTGAAGAATTATTAAGAATATACTCAGAGTACATGAATATAATATACAGTAGAATAACACAACATATATCTAAAAATGTATACCGGTATATAAAAATAAAAACATCCAAACAAACAGAACTCTGATGAAGAAAAATGATCAAAAATAAACTCCCAGTACATGAATAAATAGAATAACATACTAAAATATATCTGAAATGTATATACAGTAATATAAAACTATACTGTATTCTAGAGTACTCACAGTAAATGGGACTCCTTCCACACTACCCACAGCAAAACATCTGTCACCAGCATTACAAGCCCCGGTTAATATTTGATGACACTTCATCCTGGCTGGCTGGATGGATGGATGGTTGGTTTACTCACACATCTGTAAACAATGTGTAAACAGATTAATAAGGTTTGTACAATAGGCTACTTCATTCTGGATGGTTGGTTTACTCACACATCTGTAAACAACGTGTAAACAGATTAATTTATAGTATGGTACTTCATTTTGGTTGGTTGGTTGGTTCACTCACACATCTATAAACAATGTGTAAACAGTTTAATAAGTCTTGTACAATAGGCTACTTCATTCTGGTTGGTTGGTTTACTCACACATCTATAATCAATGTGTAAACAGTTGGGCTATTTGTGAATGATTTAATAATGATAATTCTGATATCCTGGAGTTGGCAGAACAGAGTGGAAGAGTATGTGAGAGAGAGAGAAGTGTGAGGGGGGGAGGGAGTGGAAGAGTATGTGAGGGAGAGAGAAGTGTGAGGGGGGGAGGGAGTGGAAGAGTATGTGAGGGAGAGAGAAGTGTGAGGGGGGGAGGGAGTGGAAGAGTATGTGAGGGAGAGAGAAGTGTGAGGGGGGGAGGGAGTGGAAGAGTATGTGAGGGAGAGAGAAGTGTGAGGGGGGGAGGGAGTGGAAGAGTATGTGAGGGAGAGAGAAGTGTGAGGGGTTGAAGGGGCAGGGAGAAAATGAGGAGGGAGTGCTGAAACAGGGAAAACTGGAGACTTTTCTGCCGTGGGAGAGAGGCGTCGGAGCAATAGCCCATGATTCTGGAAGAGGCTACTTAAGTCTGTAACTAAAACTCTGAATGACTACTGGGACCTAACCTGGGCAGACTACTGGGACCTAACCTGGGCAGACTACTGGGACCTAACCTGGGCAGACTACTGGGACCTAACCTGGGCAGACTACTGGGACCTAACCTGGGCAGACTACTGGGACCTAACCTGGGCAGACTACTGGGACCTAACCTGGGCAGACTACTGGGACCTAACCTGGGCAGACTACTGGGACCTAACCTGGGCAGACTACTGGGACCTAACCTGGGCAGACTACTGGGACCTAACCTGGGCAGACTACTGGGACCTAACCTGGGCAGACTACTGGGACCTAACCTGGGCAGACTACTGGGACCTAACCTGGGTAAAGTACAGAAAATGACCGGGGCAAAATATTGGGACCTAACCAGATCTGGCAACACTGCTACAAAACGGTAATTATTTCAATAAATACCAAATCATCTCCACCCTTTAGTAACCTCTTCCATACATACATACATACATACACACATACAGACTGTCATTATCTGACTATTTATCCATTATTTTAATATTTATTCTTATTTATAATATTATCCCCACGTATATAACAACCTCTTCCATACATACAGACTGTCATTATCTCACTATATATTCATTATTTGGTACCCAATATTTCACTATTTATCCATTATCTCACTATATATTCCTTTTTATAATATTTTCCCCACGTATATTAGAGTGACAGAAACTTTATTATACATTATTATATCTAATCTATATCTCAAACCAACTCACCAAATAATAAGAAAAGTAATAATCTTCTCCATTATTGAAATATTCTTGTTGAGGTCGATGATGTTTTGGTCTGGCAGCAGCTGGGTCTGGTTGGTGGGTTGGATAGCAGTGTTGCCAACGTTCAGTATGGTGGGGCACGAAATTTCCCCAGATTCAATATCAGAATTTCCTTTTTTTTTCCCTCAGCTTTAATATCAGAATTTCCCTTTTTACCTCAACTTTAATTAATATCTGCAGAATTTCCCTTATTGTTGTTGTTGATGTTCTCCCTGGGTAGTATGGCCTTCTGCCCCACAGACCCCTGGTACACTCTGGTCGCAGTGAAAAAAAAATAAATAAAAAAAATAAAGAAGGGGCTGCATGGCCCTATATGCCTGGGCTACCGAAGCACATCCCAGGGAAATGGGACCAGAGCTTACTGGACCAAGGATTCTGGGGACCTCCGACCACCAGGGAGTCTGGGGGCCTCCGACCACCAAGGAGTCTGGGGCCTCCGACAGCCAGTGCTGTGGGCTCAAGTCCACGTTACCACAAGAGCTACAAGTGAGGTCGTACCTTCCATGAGACCAGTCCTGAAGGGACTATAAGGGGAAGTGAGTTTACACTGCTGCATACAAAGGGAAATACACCCCCGTGTGCTGGCGGTTCACACAGCTGTGGGAAAAAAAAAGGCCTGCGGTTGCAGTACACCTCACGTGGATTTTTAATCCACGTGGGCAGATCTCGTCAAATCCACTAGAAAGTGACCAGATCCTACAACAATGTTTATTCTAGCCCTGTGGGAGATAACTAATATTCACAGAGAATAAAGTCAGCCCCACTGGGCCCAGGCCATGCAGGGTGTGGTAGAGGTTGACAAATTCCTCATTTCTGGATAGAACCATACGTACAGCCCTCACCAGTGGGAAGGGGTGATAGAGAGGTGGGACAGTAAGTACAAAGGAAAGAAAAGGAACGGAGGGATACTTGAAGAACTGAAAAGGATTAGTTGGGGCCGAAGGGACGCCAAAACCCTTCAAGTACTGCCCACGTCTCCGCAGGCAATACTTCCCTTACGGGGTCAGAATTTCCCTTTATACCTCGACTTCAACATCAGAATTTCCCTTTTTACCTCGACTTCAACATCAGAATTTCCCTTTTTACCTCGACTTCAACATCAGAATTTCCCTTTTTACCTCGACTTCAACATCAGAATTTCCCTTTTTACCTCGACTTCAACATCAGAATATCCCTTTTTACCTCAACTTTAACATCAGAATATATTTCGTTTTTACATCAACGTTAACATCAATATTTCCGTTCTTACCTCAACTTTAACATCAATATTTCTGTTCTTACCTCAACTTTACCTTTAGAATTTCCCTCTTTTTGCCTCAATAATTCAGAAGATAGTCGTATATTTACCTCTTTCAGGATATTTCGTTTGCTAAGAATTTCCCCATTGTTACCTCGAATTCCCCATTTCTAAGAAAAAAATATCTATAATTGGCACCACTGCTGGTTAGTCAAGTCTGGAGTAGAACGTGTCCGAATGCAATGATGAAATTATACTACGTTGTGTTCTAACGCTATAAATATACATATAATCCTTTAATCACGTGTATAAACATAAATTATAGATAAAATGAGATGTCTACAATATTTTACATCCCTCTAAAATCTATTCTCAAGTATTCTATAGATTTTTTTATAACCAAATGTCAATATTCAAGGATAAGTATCGAACACAACGTCACAAGGCTAAGGTGACATCTGTTGGCGAAAAAAATAAACAAATCGGTTGTCATGGTAACTTATGTATGTAATATCTGTATCAATTCAATAAAATGTTACGTACCTAATAAAATATACAATTATTTATCTACTTATTAAGTAATTATTTGTTTATTCTTTTCTATATACATTATTGAGAATATTTTCGAAACAGATACCCAGCTGTAACCTAACCAATAACGTAACCTAACCTAACCTAACCTAACCTATAACCTAACCTATAACCTAACCTAACCTAACCTAACCTAACCTATAACCTAACCTAACCTAACCTAACCTATAACCTAACCTAACCTAACCTAACCTAACCTATAACCTAACGTAACCTAACCTAACGTAACCTACCTAACCAAATCTAACCTAACCTAACCTAACGTAACCTAACCTTTAACCTAACGTAACCTAACCTAACGTAACCTACCTAACCAAATCTAACCTAACCTAACCTAACGTAACCTAACCTAACCTATAACCTAACCTAACGTAACCTACCTAACCAAATCTAACCTAACCTAACCTAACGTAACCTAACCTAACGTAACATAACCTAACCTATAACCTAACCTAACCTAACCAAATCTAACCTAACCTAACCTAACCTTTAACCTAACCTAACCTAACCTAACCTAACCTAAGCTAACAAAAACTTCTCAGTATCTTTACAACACACACGTAGTCTAATATACACTGTCTGTCCCTCAGCTGTCAGGATTGATGAATGAACAGCTGATAAATTGATTGATATTAGGCACCACAATAGCAATTAAGGCCATATTGATATTATACACCACTACAGCTAGCGATCGAGGTCATATATATGTCTGTCTGTTAGTTTGATTGATAACACAACGTACACAAACCTATACATGATTAATTAACTATGAATAATATCCACTATAGATGCATCAGTATCTCTCTTTCATCTCTCCTCTCTATCTCTCTTTCTTTCCTCATCTATTACCTATATCTATTCTCTCTCTACCTCTTTTTCCTCCTCCATTCTCTCTCTACCTCTCGTTCCTCCCTCCTTTACATCTTTTTCCTCCTCTATTCTCTCTCTACCTCTCGTTCTTTCCTCCCTCCTCAATCTCTCTTTCCTCCCTCCTCTCTCTCTCTCTCTCTCTCTGATCCACTTGTTGCAGGGAGAGTAGTAGTAGGTGCAGTGTATAAAAAAAAATTATTACTCATTTCTTGGTGGTAAATTGGAGCTATGGATTAATTCACGAAAAAACCCCTCAATATTAAATATCTCCTATTAACTCGTTGGCTTCCTGGTAAACAAATCGGGCGGTACGCTGAAATTGGGATAAAAATACCCGTTTTCTGTGGCGTTTGTGTACTTTCAATATTATCGTTTTTGATGATTATTAAACAACGACGGTGGCGGCGCCGGCAGCGGCGGCGGTGGGGCGGCGGGGGTGGGGACGGCGGCGGCGGCGGGGCGGGGCGACGGCGGCGGCGACGACGACGAAAAAAATAAATAAATAAAATAAAATAATAATAATAAAAAAAAAAAAAAAAAAGTTAATTATATATAAAAAATATTAAAAAACGACGGCGGCGGCGGCGGCAGCGGCGTCGGTGGCAACGGCGTCGGCGTCGGCTCGAGGAAGCCAACGGGTTAATTTGTAACATTTTGGTCATAATATGTTTCCTAACCTAACGTAACCTTACCTAACCTAACCTACCCAAACCTGACCTAACCTAACCTAACATGCTCATATGCAAATCTAACCTAACGTAACCTAACCTAGCGTCACCTAACCTAACTTGGCCTAACCAAACCTGACCTAACCTAACGTAATCTAACCTACCCTAACCTAACCTAATCTAATGTGACCTAACGTAACCTAACCTTACCTAATGTGACCTAACGTAACCTAACGTAACCTAACCTAACCTTACCTAACGTAACCTAACGTAACCTAACCTAACGTAACCTAACCTAACCTAACGTGACCTAGTTTGAAGTAATATATTACCATTGAGAGATTTTAATTGCATACAGTAACAAAAATATGTGTTCGTTAGTGTGTCATAAATTTAGATAAGTTAAATATATTTTAAACTGTGATTATATAATTTATTGGTGCAGGTGTTTGTATCCAGGCACTTATACTGTTGCTTTCCTACACACACACACACACACACTGGTATATTACAAACTTACATATGTTGCTTTCCTACACACACACACACACACTGGTATATCACAAACTTACACATCTTCAATTGCTTTCCTACACACACAAACACACATACACACACACACACACACTGGTATATTACAAACTTACATATGTTGCTTTCCTATATACACACACACACACACACTGGTATATCACAAACTTAAACATATTGCTTTCTGACACACACACACACAAATACAGGTATACCACAAGCTTACACATGTTGCTTTCCTATATACACACACACACACTGGTATATCACAAACTTAAACATATTGCTTTCTGACACACACACACACACAAATACAGGTATACCACAAACTTACACATGTTGCTTTCCTATATATATACACACACACACACACAGGTATATCACAAACTTATTACACATCTTCAATTGCTTTCCGAAACACACACACACACAATACAAGATAATCACTGGTAGAATCACTTGGTAAATAATTCATTGCAGTAAATTAAAACATTTGATAGATAATGTAACACTATGTAACTGCAATACAACATTATTATTATTATTATTATTATTATTATTTAGGTAATCACTGAGTCACTTGGTAGAATATTTATTGCTTTAACACATAATATAATAGATAATGTAAGACTATGTAACTGTAATACATTATTATTAAAAGTTTTTTTGTTTTGATAATCACTAACCTTAACTTACTAACTAATTAATACCTTAATTAATTATTATTATCCTTATCTTTTCCTCTCGATCTCTTCCATCTGTGCTTTACATTATCACACATTTGGCAGGGAAAGAAAAATGAAAAAAATACTATAAAATATAATCAAATTCGTCATTAAAGTTATATCTGGCTGGTTGACTGAATATTAAACCAATAACCGTGTGGGCACAATTATATATCAATTAAAGAGTCAAAGATAAACCAACAATTTGTGAAGGATATAAACCATTTATTGCGGTACGATATGTTCCTCAGGTTAGGTTGTAAGTCCACGCCTCGACGGCAGCAAAGTCTGTCAGGCACACATACACACAGTCACACACACACACATACTCACTCGTGGCCTAACCTTTACTCAGTTCATAACCATCATTTGTTACTCCATTCGTGCGTTGGCTATCAGACGAGTAATAAGGCTTCAAAACGTTACCTCTTTCTCGTAAAGTGTACGTTTTCGTTCAGCAATACAACTTCAATATTGTGTGTGTCTATGTGTATTCCCCAGCGAGGATAGACACAACACAAAGTCCACTTATTAATTAATAGACATTACGGGTGCTTTCTGTTGTCTTGTTATATATAGACCAAGTTATGTGGTTGAGACAATGAAGGAAGGAAGCATTGTATTAATTCAGGATCTTGTTTTTCTTCAGACTAAGGTAACCAACACCTAGCAGCAAGACTACACTAGTCTATAATTGGGTTAATTCATCTCCATACATATTGAGAAATCTTGCTCCGTGTGAAGCCGGCAAGTTAAGTCCGCATTGCAAGCCATCCATGCAGCTAGTCTCTCAATCAGTGCTTGCAAAGTTATATTAAATGTTGACAATAATATCACCATCACACATCCTAACTGGGCACCTCAATTCACCAACATCACTGACTGACTATCGGCATCATTGTTCAGCTGCTGGTACTTGTTGATTTGTAAACGTGCCTGTCTGTCTGTGTCTGTGTCTGTGTCTGCTGGTGCTGGGAGGATTGGACTCGAGTTATAAGTTAGTGCGCACACGCCACCACAACCAGTCCACCATATCATCCAGTGACTTCATTGGAAACGACAACGGGACGGGAGCCACATTGTCAACAGCCTTCATGCACCCAACACACACACAACAACAATATCAAGAGGTGTTACAAGTTGCAGCAGTTCAATAATAAGACACGAAGACAATAGATTCAAGAGGTGTTACAAGACAATACATTCAAGAGGTGTTACAAGTTGCAGCAGTCCAATAATAAGACACAAGACGTAGCCTTTACAAGAAACAAGAGGTGTTAGAAGTTGCAGCAGAACTATAATAGATACAAGAAGTGGCAAGAAACAATATTTTACAAGAAACAATATTTTAACCTGCTAGAAGAAGGAAATAAACAGTACAAATTGGCTACAGTGAACGAAACACAGAGAAACCAGATCAAGGAACAACCAAGATAGAGGCAACACCACAACAAACAACAAGCAAGCAAGGAGCAACATCAACAACAACCAAGAGGCAACAACAACAACATTAACAATCAACAACAACCAAGAGGCAACAACAACAACATTAACAATCAACAACAACCAAGATGGCGGACGTGGAGGTATCAAGAGAACGTGTGGTACTGAAGAGGAAAGTGACATTGGTGAACGGTGTCTCTATCATCGTGGGTTCCATCATCGGGTCTGGTGTGTTCGTGTCCCCCGGGGGTGTACTACAGTCAGCGGGGACACCAGGGTCGGCTCTCATCATATGGGCCCTGTGTGGGGTCTTCTGTCTACTAGGAGCACTCTGTTTTGGGTAAGTAAAGGCATTATTTAGTGGTTTGATAAGTGGTTTTGTTTCGAGTGAGTAAAGGCAATAGTTTGTTGTTTTGTTTCGAGTGAGTAAAGACACTTTGTTTTGAGTAAGGAAAGGTAATATTTTGTTGTTATTTTGTTTCGAGTGAGTAAAGACACTTTGTTTTGGGTAAGTAAAGTTATTATTTAGTGGTTTGATAAGTTGTTTTGTTTTGGGTGAGTAAAGGCGATAGTTTGTCATTTTGGAATTTTTTTACAAGTTGCCACAACTCGATTTCGACATTTTTTCTGTTACCAGTGTTTATGTTTCAGTATTACAAAAAACTTTTTTATATACCATTTCTTCTGCAAATGCAGGATAACAATACTTACCTCTTATAATTGAAGTGCATCTCATATTGTTTTGATTCGAGTGAGTGAAGTTAGTATTTAGTTTTGCTACAAGTGAGTAAAGTAAAGTTATTATTATTCTGTTTGGGTGGTGGGGTTAGGGTAGTGCTGGAATAGGGGACAGCCTTTCGAACCCCCCTATTCACGCACCCCCTATTCCCGCACCCCCCCAACTAACCAAACCTGTCCCCCCTATTCCCGCATGTTGGTGAAATTGGAAGATCTTTTAATTGATTCCTCCAAACTATTGCTACGAAACAAAAACCCCAAATTAATACCATTGAAAGTGTCTGTTTTCTGATATAGTTAGGAGAAATCAGTAGCCTTCCAATTTATCAACAAGATCTAGAATATCAACTTAAAAAAATGATTCGAGTTTGAGAGTGAATGAAAATGTGATACAGTAATATTTTTAATGGTCCTTTGGGGGTTGTAATATTTTTAGGTTTGTTGGTTCGTGTTGGGTAATGTTAATAATATTTTTTACTTTGGTTATGTATATATTTACTCACACACACACATGCTCTCTCTATCTCTCACTTTCTCTCTCTCTCTCTCTCTCTCAAAAACACACGCACTCACTTTCACACACACACACACACTCACGCACTTTCTCAAACATACACACACTTTCAAACACACACTCACTTTAACACACATACACATTTTCAGAAACACACACTCACATTTTCAGAAACATACACACTCACACACATTCTCTCTCTCTCTCTCTCTCTCTCTCTCTCTCTCTCTCTCTCTCTCTCTCTCTCTCTCTCTCATTGGATCGGATGGAGGGACGGGGAAGATGTTTAAATATCATTATAAATAATTACCGTATATATATATGTGTGTGTGTGTGTGTGTGCATTCCAATAGCATAATGACCTAACCACCCGCACACACACACACACACATACTTGCGTTTTCATGTGTGTGTGTGTGTGTGTGTGTGATATTTGTACAGTTGCCAAAAAAACTAGGTATTGCGACAACTATTGATACAACATTAAATATATTAATGCCCATAGTTGTTTGTAGGGATTATAAGTATGTATTACAGAAGGATATATATATGAATTTTTTACTATACTATGCATAATAAACCTTCCTTCCTTCATTATGATAGTTCCTTCCTGTGTGTGTGTGTGTGTGTGTGTGTGTGCTGAGTTAGTGTGGGAAACAGCACGTAGGTTGTGATAGGATCAGCAGTACATACACACACACACACACACACACATATACATACATACATACACACACACATATATTTTCAATCACACACACACACACACATATTGTCAATCTCACACACACACACACACACACATACACACACACACACACACACATATTGTCAATCACACACACACACACACACGCTATTAATCACACACACACACACACATACATACACACGTATATTGTCAAAATCTTCTGGTGTATGAATGGTTATTTGTCACTAAGGAACGCTGTGTGTGTGTGTGTGTGTGTGTGTGTGTGTGTGTGTGTCAAGTAAATTGGCAAATCACAATAGCCTCAACACACACACATACAAACACACACACACATATACAAACACATATACACACACATACATATACAAACACACATATACAAACACATATACACACACAAATACATATACAAAAACACATATATACAAACACATACACACATACAAACACACATATATACACATATACAAACACACACACACATACAAACACACACACACAATGTTGTTGACAATATAAAACAATTTATTTTATTCTCTTTTCTAAGACTATATATTTTCCACACACACACACACACACACACACACACACACACACATACACACACACACACACATGTATTTATTTAAACACATACACGCACACACATATACATATTTAAACACATACACATACATATATACTTTTTTAAACACACACATACACATATACACACATATACTTTTTTAAACACATACACGCACACATATATATATTAAAACATACACACACATATACATATTTAAACACATACACGCACACATATTTAAACACATATACACACATATACATATTTAAACACATACACGCACACACATATACATATTTAAACACATACACACATACATACACAATATTCGTACAGAGAGACATACAAACTGACATACATACATACAGGCACCGTTGCTGCTGACTCGTGTGTCTTGTCAGCAGAGGTCAGGTCAGGTCAGGTAAGAGCAAGACAGGTCAGGGAAAAAATAGTGTGTGTGTGTGTTTTTTGTGTGTATGTTTTTTTTTTTTTTTTTGTATATAATAATAATGATAATGATAATAGTAACAAACACAAACAAACAAACAAGGTCCCTAAATTAACATTCTAACTACATCACACACACACACACACGCAAACACACACACATACACACACACAAAAACACACACAAACAAACACAAGCAAACAAACAAGGTCCCTCC
>JAWZYT010000626.1:270000-275000 GCA_034508575.1 Petrolisthes manimaculis | reverse complement strand
CACATTGGACTGGGTAGTAACCATAAGCTACTACCACTAATAACTACTATCACCACTGACTAACTAACTACTGTTTCACTACTCGCAGTTTATTGAGTGATACCGTAAGCACTACCACTACCCCCACTATTTTTTTTTTTTTTTAATTAATTGGGCCGTAGCGTCAATCAAGATGCATGCAACTATACTTACAAGTAGACAGAATCAATGAGTCAAATTACTACACACACACACACACACTCTCTCTCTCTCTCTCTCTCTCTCTCTCTCTCTCTCTCTCTCTCTCTCACACACACACACACACACACACATATCTTGATAACATAGCAGAATGAAGTACAAGCACGCAGACAAACAATTACATTATGACCTACTTAAATCCACCCCCACTATCTAAAACCACAATTCACTAACCGCAACCCCCACTATCAACTACCACCAACCACTATCCCAACTAACCACCAGTAACCCCCACAAACCAACCCCACAACTAGCCTAACCACCAACAACCATACAACGAAATTTATATCCTCTCTCTCTTTCGTATACATCAACAGAGAACTAACCATAAACACAACCAACCCCCACTACACCCCCCCCACAACAAACAACAACAACCCCCCACAACCCCCACCCTACAAACCACCACAACTAGCCTAACCACCAACCACAACAAACAACCACAACTAGCCTAACCACCAACCACAACAAGCCTAACCACCAACCAACAACATTTTTATCCTTCTCTCTCTCGTATACATCAACAGAGAACTAACCATAAACACCACCCCCACAAACCAACCCCCACAAACCAACCCCCACAACAAACCCCCACTACCCACCAACCACAACTAGCCTAACCACCAACCAACAACAAAATATTTATCCTCCTCTCTCCCTTTCATATACATCAACAGAGAACTAGGGACCATGTTACCAGCGGCAGGGGGAGAATACGCCTACATACTACAAGCCTTTGGAAGTGTACCTGCCTTCATCACTCTATGGGTCAACGTGGTGGTGATTAGGCCCGCTACACAAGCAGTCGTAGCCCTCACATTTGCCGAGTATTCCCTGGCACTTTCTTTCCCCACGTGTTCGCCTCCAAGACTCGCTGTCGTGGTTTTGGCTGCTGCGGCCTTGTGTGAGTAGGATTATTTTTGTGTTTTTTGTTTTGTTTTGTGTGTAGTGTGTGTGTGTGGGGGTGGGTAGGATTATAGTGTGTGTTTTGTTTTGTTTTGTGTGTGTGTGGTGTGTGTTGGGGAAGGAGGGGGGAGTTGTTTGTGTGTGTGTGTGTGTGTGTTGGGGGAGGAGGGGGGAGTTGCTTGTGTGTTTGTCTGTGTGTGTGGAGGGGTTTGTTTGGTTGGTGTGTGTGTGTGTGTGTGTGTGTGTTGATTTTTTAGTTAAACACACACAGACGGATAGATAGTTAAAGAGAAAAAGATATAATACACTCACAGAAAGAAACACACACATACATACATACATTCTCTCTCTCTCTCTCTCTCTCTCTCTCTCTCTCTCTCTCTCTCTCTCTCTCTCTCTCTCTCTAAACAATGTCCACTTAATGACGTCATGAGTATAAACCAATCACAATGGAGAGATTCAATCCTCTTATCAGCCAATCACAGGAGGAGGTGACTGACTGTATGTATGTATGTGTGTATGTAGTCTCTGTAACAGCCAGACGGACACACAGACAGATAGATAGACACAAGACAGATAGATAGACAGACAGCCAACCAAACACACATCAGCTAGACATACAGACAAACACACACAGACAGCCAGACAGGCAAACAAACACAAACAGCCAGACAGACAGACAGCCAGCCAATGACACCTTACAGACAGACAGACAACCAACCACACTGACAGACAGACATACACACACAGACATACAAACAAACACGACAGACAGACAACCACACGCCAGACAGACAACCACACATCAGACAGACAGCCAGACAGCCAGACAGACAACCACACATCAGACAGACAGACAGACAGACAGCCAGACAGACACTAGACTCTCTACCTGTAACGTATAAGATTTAGCTCAGATTACAAGAGAGAGAGAGAGAGAGAGAGAGAGAGAGAGAGAGTTAAGTTTCATAAGGGACACTCAACCTTCGTCTCTCTCTCTCTCTCTCTCTCTCTCTCTCTCTTACACACTATTTCACACATACTCTCTCTCTCTCTCTCTCTCTCTCTCTCTCTCTCTCTCTCTCTCTCTCTCTCCTGTGTGTATGTAAACTCTCACAGGTGTTTATAAGTATGTGTGTGTTTTGGTTAGCATATGTGTGTGTAAGTGTGTATTTTTTCGTGTGTGTGTGTATACATTGTGGTTAGCATATGTGTGTGAGTATGTTTAGGTTCCAGTGTGTATGTGTGTATTGTTTTCGTGTGTGTGTGTGTATGTATGTATGTGTATGTCTTCACCTGTGTGTGTATGTATGTGTATGTCTTCGTGTGTATGTCTTCATGTGTGTGTGTATATATATCTTCACCTATGTGTGTGTGTATGTATGTATGTGTGTATGTCTTCATGTGTGTGTGTATATATATCTTCACCTATGTGTGTGTGTATGTGTGTATGTCTTCATGTATGTGTGTGTATATATATCTTCACCTATGTGTGTGTGTATGTATGTATGTGTGTATGTCTTCATGTATGTGTGTGTATGTATATCTTCACCTATGTGTGTGTGTATGTATGTATGTGTGTATGTCTTCATGTATGTGTGTGTATGTATATCTTCACCTATGTGTGTGTGTATGTATGTATGTGTGTATGTCTTCATGTATGTGTGTGTATGTATATCTTCACCTATGTGTGTGTGTATGTATGTATGTGTGTATGTCTTCATGTATGTGTGTGTATGTATATCTTCACCTATGTGTGTGTGTATGTATGTATGTGTGTATGTCTTCATGTATGTGTGTGTATGTATATCTTCACCTATGTGTGTGTGTGTATGTGTGTGTTAAGAGAGAAGGAAGCCATATGAACTAAACACCACAAAGTCTTCGTACACATCTTAACTTTCAAGTGTTCGTGTGTGTGTTGTTGGCTAGGGCTTCAACTTACTATATACCCCTTACCCCTCGCCTTCCAAAGATTATAATTGGATTTTGACACATAATAACTTGCTTACTCTCTTTCTTCACTCTTTTCTCTTAAACTATTGATCGAATAGTAAATGAATTGTACACTTAATATTTGTTTTGTTATGTTGTATTGAATTTGGGAAAGCCTATTATTCAATTCCCGGCGTCACGAACCTTAGAAAAACTGCCACTTTTCACCACATAAAATAATTGTTAACAACAAAGTTGGGGAAGTCCTCGGTGGGTGATCTCTTTCCCGTATGATTTCGGCCTCATATAATTAGAGGTGAAAAACTTTTCTGATTGCTCTCATTTTTTTTAACATAGGGCATTGTTCTTTCAGAAACATGGTGTTTTTTTGTTTTAAGCCAAAGGTGCAGGTATGAACTAATATAAATGTTATTAGTTCTGCCAACCCCTGTACTATTTTATGCTTGTAATTGCTGTTTTACTGTATGTTGCACACCAATTCTTATCTATGATGTTAATATAATTACTGAATAATAATATCTTAAAGTGCAGACGTACGATGTATCAGTAATTATCGCGGGGAAGATTTTACAAAATACATCTAACTCGGCCAACACTCAGTTCCCCAACTTCCATATTAAAACCGCTGGCGATCACACGCAACCCTTCAGTTAGTGACCCCGGGAATAGACTATCTCTAGTCAATGATAATAGTAAAAATGTATTTGACATTGATGAAATTCACACTTATATAAAGTTATACTGTTTATTATATGCAGATGAGACAGTGATTATTATGGGTGAAGGTTGTAGGTAGATGACACAGTGATTATTATGATTTATGGGTGAAGTTTGTAGGTAGTAGATAATTGCATCCATGGTCTTGAAAAGTTAACATCAATAAAACCAAGATTGTTGACTTGTTGTTGTGTTGTGTTGTTCAAAGGTAAAGCTACAAGATATAATATAAAAGGAAAGTAGAACATAAATAAGGAAAGCCAGGAGAGTATGGGATAAATAGGAAACTGTCGTGGGATGAGTAAAAGAATGGGAAAAGGAGCATAGGAAATAGATAAGGAAAGGAGAGTATGGAAAAATAGTGAAAAATAGGAAAATCCTTCGAATTTGATGATGCTATGCTAATATAGATGTTGTTTATGATTACTGTATACATATTTAGGTACAGTTGCCAAAAAAGGTATTGCGACAACTATTGATACAACATTTAATATATAAATGTCCATAGTTGTTTGTAGGGATTATAAGTATGTATTACAGAAGGATATGTATATTTCCTTCTGTTATACATGTTTATAAGTATGTATTACTGAAGGATATGTATATTTTCTTCTGTTATACATGTTTATAAGTATGTATTACAGAAGGATATATATATTTCCTTCTATTATACATACTTATAGTCCCTACAAATAGTTGTAGATATTACTAGGGTTAAAGTTCTATCAAGATTTGTCGCAATACCTTTTTTGGGCAACTGTACCGCATGCATTCAAATTTAATGAGACAATATTATTACACAAAGCAAAACGTAAGCAAATAGTACAAGCAAAGAAAGCAACGTATGGGTTATTAAACAAACAAACATACAAGCAAACAAGAAAACAAGCAAACTAGATCTTTATTTAGACTTAACATATGTGAAAATTTATGACAAACTTAATATTACCTTTCAAACACTCTCTCACTATTTCTTTTTCATTCTCTCTCTTTCTTTTTCTCTCTCTCTCTTTCTTTTTCATTCTCTCTCTCTCTCTCTCTCTCTCTCTCTCTCTCTCATTCTTTTTCATTCTCTCTCTTTCTCTTTCTTTTCATTCTCTCTCACTCTTTCTTTTTCATTCTCTCTCTCACTTTCTTTTTTATTTTCTCTCTTTCTCTTACTTTTTCATTCTCTCTCTCTT
>JAWZYT010000626.1:262500-267500 GCA_034508575.1 Petrolisthes manimaculis | reverse complement strand
GGAATGGGTTTGGTTTGAGAGGTTGAGTGGGTTGGGTTTGTAAGGTGAAGTGACGTGAAGTGAGTTTGAGAGGTGAAGTGAGTTAAGACACACTCACACACTCTCTCTATCTCTCTCTCACAATATTTTATGGTAAATTTATATATAGATAACAGTCTATTTTAATTTATATTCACTCAGTCAATTTATCTCAGTCTCTTCTCTCTCCTCACACTTTCATTTCAATCTTCCTCCCTCCCCTCCCCCCCACGTCTCTCCCTCCTTCCCCTCCTCTCCCCCCACACCTCTCCCTGTTCCTCCTTCTCTTCCCTCCTTCTCCTCCCCTCTCCCTTCACACCTCTCCCCCCCCTCTCTCTCCTCCCCACACCTCTTCCCCTCACACCTCCCCCCTCTACCCCCCCCCCTTTCTCTCCTCCCCCCCCCCAGCCGGCTAGACAAATGAGGAAACTTTAGAGAGAGAGAGAGAGTGAGAGAGAGAGAGGGACCAGTCACCCAAACTCCTAAATTAACTTCCAATTGGCACCCTTATATAAGACTAGCTCCCTGTGTGTGTGTGTGTGTGTGTGTGTGTGTGATGTAGTAAAAAAAATGGTTGTATAGATAGAGTCCTTCAAATATTGTCACGAAACACACACACACACACACACACATTGCCACGAATCTCTCTCTCTCTCTCTCTCTCTCTCTCACACACACACACACACACATCTAAAGTCTATGGAAATCTCGACCCAGGTTTCACTGTAAAAAAAAAAGTTCATTTGAGAGAGAGAGAGAGAGAGAGAGAGAGAGAGATGGAGGAAGAGGGAGATATGGGTAGAGAGAGAGATAAAGAGAGGTGTAGAGGGAGAGAGAGATGGAGGAAGAAAAAGGGAGATGGGTAGAGAGAGAGAGGTATAAAGAGAAAGAGAGAGAGAGAGAGATGGAGGAAGGGAAAGAGGCATGGAGAGAGAGAGATAGATAGAGAGAGGTATAGGTGGATAGAGAGAAAGAGAGAGAGAGATGGAGGAAGGGAAAGAGGCATGGAGAGAGAGAGGCATGGAGAGAGAAATGGGGAGAGATAAATAAATGGGACTGAAGAGGACTCATAATAATTGGGACAAAGTCAAAAATACAACCCATCTTTCACTATTGGAGAGAGAGAGAGAGAGTGTGTGTGTGTATGTGTGTGTGTGTGTGTGTGTGTACGACCCATCTTTCATTATTGGAGAGAGAGAGAGAGTGTGTGTGTTTGTGTGTGTGTATATGTGTGTGTGTGTGTATACGTGTGTGTGTGTGTATATGTGTGTGTGTGTGTATATGTGTGTGTGTGTGTGTGTGTATATGTGTGTGTGTGCGTGTGTGTGACCTTATTTCTCTTTCCCTCACACTCAATCTCTCTCCCTCTTTCTCTCTCTCTCTCTCTCTCTCTCTCTCTCTCTCTCTCTCTCTCTCTCTGTGTGTGTGTGTGTGTGTGTGTGACTGTTTTTCTCTTTCTCTCACTCACTCATTAAATTCAATCCCAATGAGTGAAAAAGAGAGAGAGGAATAGAAAGGAGGAAAAAAATGAAGGAGAGAAGGAAGGAAGGAAAAGAGGAGAGAAGGAAGGGAGGAAAGAATTGAAGGAAGGGAGAAGAAAGGGAAGGAGAGAAGGGAGGAAAGAATTGGAGAGAAGAAAGGAAGAAAGAAGAAAGGAAAGAAGGGAGGGAGGAAAGAATTGAAGGGAGGAAGGAGAGAAGAAAGGAAGGAAGGAGAGAAGGAAGGAAAGAATTAAAGGAAAGAAAAGAAAGAATGGAGGAAAGAGAGAAGAATTGAAGGAAAGGAGGAAAGAATTAAAGGAGAGAAGAAAGGAATGAAGGAAGGGAGGAAAGGAGAGAAGAAAGGAAGGGAGAAAGGAGAGAAGAAAGGAAAGGAGGAAAGAATTGAAAGAAGGAAGAAAGGGAGAGAGAGAGAGAGAGATTGTTAGATGATGCATTGAGTGGGTAAGGAGATAGTAGTGATGGATGAGAGAGAGAGAGAGAGAGAGAGAGAGAGAGAGAGAGAGAGAGAGAGAGAGAGAGAGAGAGAGAGAGAATAAGGGTGGGTAGCAGGACGAGAGAGAGAGAGAATAACAATAAATAAAGGTGAGAGAGAGAGAGAATGAATAATGGTGTGAGAGAGAGAGAGAGAGAGAGAGAGAGAGAGAGAGAAAATAAGCATCATTAGGGAATATGCCTTGTTCTCAGATCACGACCCTTCTAGTCTCTCTCTCTCTCTCTCTCTCTCTCTCTCTCTCTCTCTCTCTCTTTACATTTATACATTTTACTTGTTTAATCTATATGTGTGTTTGTCAGTACCCACACCTAACCAAACCAAACGTAACCTAACCTAACCTAACCTAACCTAACCAAACCTAACCAAACCAAACCAAACCAAACCAAACCAAACCAAACCAAACCTAACCTAACCTAACCTAACCTAACCTAACCTAACCTAACCTAACCTAACCTAACCTAACCTAACCTAACCAAACCAAACCAAACCAAACCAAACCAAACCAAACCAAACCCAAACCAAACCAAACCAAACCAAACCAAACCAAACCAAACCTAACCTAACCTAACCTAACCTAACCTACATTATATCCACACATATCTACCTAATCAATGTGTTTTCAGTACCCACAGACACACACATACCTAACCTAACCTAACCTAACCTAACCTAATCTAACCTATATTTAATCTTTGTGTTTATATATCTGTTTTCAGGACACACCGAGACGTTGGAGTGTATGTGGGAAGGTGAACACAAAGTACTAACACAAACCTAACCTAACCTAACCTAACCTACATTTTAGCCACACATATCCACGTAACTTTTATCCTTGTGTTTATATATCTGTTTTCAGGACACACCGAGACGTTGGAGTGTATGTGGGAAGGTGAACATAGTACTGGTGGTGTTGCCTTGGCTCTATATTCTGGACTGTTTGCCTACGGGGGATGGAATTACCTCAACTTTGTCACAGAAGAACTCAAAGATCCATACACGTAAGATTAATAGTATTCATCCAAGATTATATAGACTGTATATCGATTAGTATAGCTATGTTTTGGTTTGGTTTGGTTTATTATGATACACACATACACGTAAGATTAGTATTATTATTCATCCAAGATTTTATAGACTGTATATCGATTAGTATAGCTATGTTTTGGTTTGGTTTGGTTTATTATGATACACACATACACACACATAAACACACTTATATACACACACACACAGTCCATACACGTAAGATTAGTAGTATTTTAGACATTCATTCATTCATTAGGATTGGTTTGTTATGTTATGTTATGATACACATACACACACACACACACAAGTAAGATTATACAGTATATCCTTTAGTATTGCTTTGTTTTGGTTTGTTATTACACACACACACACACACACACACACACACAGAGTTTATATATATTGATTTTACATACCTTTTATTTATTTTTTTGTACACACACACACACACACACAGTTTATATATATTGGCTTTACATACCTTTTATTTATTTTTTTGTACACACACACACAAACCCAAACCCAATCAACAGGAAATTAAACCCGGGTCAGATATCGGGTTTGGCAACACTTATTTATTTACTCATATTTTTTTTCTTACTCGTATATTTTTTTAAGCACACACACACTTATATACAAACACACACACACACACACACATACACACACATACACACACATACACAGGGTACCTTAAGGAAACTCTCTCTGTGTGTGTGTGTGTGTGTGTGTGAAGATTGGATGTAAATGAGTCCTTCAAATATTGCCACGAAACACACACACACACACATACCTACACACACAGACACCTACACACACACACACACACACACACATACCTACACACACACACCAATACACATAAATACACACACACTTACACATACCTAAACACACACACACAGACACATTACACACACACACACACACACACACACACGCGCACACACTATACAAGACATGTATGATAAACAAACAAAAGAAGGTAATGTTTGCTTGCTTTTTTTTATGTGTGTGTGTTTGGGGCATGGTAAAAAAAAAAAAGAAGGTAGTGTTTGCTTGCTTGCTTGTATGTGTGTGTGTGTTTGGGGAGAGTAGCTCTTGTGTGTGTGTGTGTGTGTGTGTTTTTGGGGAGAGTTGAGCTTGTGTGTGTGTGTTTGGGGAGAGTTGAGCTTGTGTGTATATGTGTGTGTGTGTTTGGGGAGAGTAGAGCGTGCGTGTGTGTGTGTGGAGAGTAGCCTAGCAGCATCAGCCAATGACAATACATTACCCGCCTGGCTGGCCTCTCATTGGCTGAAGGGGATTGGCTGAGACCACTTGTTGAAACATGTTGGGGGAGGGAGGGGGAACTGGGGGGGGGGGGAGGGGAGGGAGAAATAAGAGGGTGGAGAAATGAGGGAGGGAAGGAAGGGGTGGAGGTGGGAGTGGTGGATGTGGGAGGGAGGGGGTGGAGGTGGAAGGGGGGAGGGATGGGGGTGGGGGGAGGGATGGGGGTGGGGGGGTAGAGGGGGTAAGATATATTGAAGAGAGGGAGAGGGAGGAGGGGAAGGGAGGGAAAGGGAGAAACAATGATGGAGAAAGAGAGAGAGAGAGTGAGAGTGAGAGAGAAAGGATAGGGAATAGAGTGAAGTACAAACACACACACACACACACACACACAGACAGAGATAGAGAGAGAGAATAGAATGAAGGACACATAAAAACACAGAGAGAGAGAGAGAGAGAGAGAGAGAGAGAGAGTAAAGAACAGACGAATAAAATTTTAAAAAGAAAAAAAAAGAAAAAAAAAGAAAAAGGAGGGAGACAATGAGATTACGAAAGAGAGAGAGAGAGAGAGAGAGAGAGAGAGAAAGGGGGGAGGGGAGGTAAAGGTGAGTGTATGAGCTAATGGACTATGAATGAAAAGTGTGTGTGTGTGTGTGTGTGTGTTATTGTGTGTGAGAGAGAGAAAGAGAGAGAGA
>JAWZYT010000626.1:215000-260000 GCA_034508575.1 Petrolisthes manimaculis | reverse complement strand
CGCACATACACACAAGCTGATTCTCTTCTCACATACACACGCACATACACTTTGGTTTTCTGCTTTCCCACACACACGCCCTCACACACGCCCACACACACGCCTAATATCAATCAATCTCTCTCTCACACACACACACTCGCTCACTCTCTCACTCCCACACACTCTGGTCCTCTGCTCGCCCACACACACACACACACACACACACACACATACACACACACAAGTTGATATCATTCCACACACACACACACACACACAAGTTGATATCATTACACACACACACACACACACACACACAAGTTGATATCATTCCACACACACACACACACACACACGCAAGTTGATATCATTACACACACACACACACACGCAAGTTGATATCATTACACACACACACACACACACACACACACACGAGTTCACAATTATTATTATATATTCCTAAAAAAATCACCATTAAATAAAAAAATATATATATACCAGATGGGACGTACAATTTTTGACTGAGACTGTTCCATAATTTAATTTCTCTAATGTGAAAACCAGATTACTTTGCCATTTTCTTTCCTTCCTTCCTTCCTTCCTTCTTTTCTTCCTTCTTTCTTCCTTCCTTCTTTTTTTCCTTCTTTCTTCCTTCTTTCATTCCTTTCTTCTTTTCCTTCCTTCTTTTCCTTCCTTCCTTCTTTTCTTCCTTCCTTCCTTCCTTTCTTCATTTCCATCTTCCTTCCTTCCTTCCTTCTTTTCTTCCTTCCTTCTTTTCTTTCTCTTCCATTTCCTCTTTCTCTACTATTTCCTTACTTTTCATTCCTCTTTCCCTACTCCTTCCATCCTTTTCCTCTCCTCCCTCCTCTTCTCCCTCCCCTTCCTCCTTTCTCATCCCTTCTCATTCCCTCCTCCTCTCCTCCCTTCCTTCCTTTCTCCTCCCCTCCCCTCCTCCCTTCCATCCTTTCTCCCTCCCCTTCCTCTGTACTCATCCCTTCTCCTCCCCTCCTCTCAAACCTTCCCTTCCTTTCCCCAACCTCTCTCTCATCCACATACCAAGATACAAATAATAACAACAAATTTTACACCACCAGTCGTTTGCCAGCCGGGTACTGGGTCCCTTGAAGTACTCCATCCCGGTATTCGTGGCCCTGTCAACGTTTGGTAGTCTGAACGGCATTTTATTCACCTCCGGACGGCTGTTTCTGGCTGGGGCGAGAGAGGGACATCTGCCGCCTTGTCTGTCCTTCATTCATGTCACCAAGAGAACTCCCATCCCAGCCCTTCTTGTTACTGTAAGTCCTGTGTGTGTGTGTGTGTAAATGAGTGGGCATGTATATATATGTGTGTGTGTGTAAAGAAGTGGGCTTGTATGTATGTGTGTGTGTGTGAGTGGGCATGTATGTTTGTGTATGTGTGTAAAGAAGTGGGCATGTATGTATATGTGTGTGTGAATGAGTGGGCATGTATATATATATGTGTGTGTAAATGAGTGGGCATGTATATAAATGTGTGTGTGTGTAAATGAGTGGGCATGTATGTGTGTGTGTGTGTGTGTGTGTAAAGTGAGTGGGCATGTATATATGTGTGTGTGTGAATGAGTGAACATGTACAGTATATAATATATGTGTATGTGTAAATCACCAAAGTCCCACAATTAAATTAATACGTATATACTCTATATTGTCGTATCATCATCAGGCAACTCTATCACTGATGTTGCTGGGTGCTGACATCTTCTCCCTCATCAACTGTCTGTCCTTCGTGTTGTGGCTGAGTATCGGTGCTGCCGTCGGGGCGTTGCTGTGGTTACGTCGCACCCGGCCTGATCTGCCCCGGCCCATACGAGTCCACACGGCCGTACCTGTTGTTTTCATCCTGGGCTGTGTGTATTTGGTGGTGGTACCCATGATTACTGAACCCTATAGCACAGGTGAGGCAGTGTACAAAAGTAATACAGGTGTAATGTGTTTGTACAGTTGCCAAAAAAGCTAGGTACAGTATTGCGACAACTATTGATACAACATTAAACATAATGTCCATAGTTGTTTGTAGGGATTATAAGTATGTATTACAGAAGGATATGTATTTTTCCTTCTGTTATACATGCTTATAGTCCCTACAAAAAATAGTTGTGGATATTACTATGGTTAAAGTTCTATCAAGATTTGTCGCAATACTATTTTTGGCAACTGTACAGTAGGCTTTTGGTATATGTACAAAAGTAATACAGTAATGTGTTTGTACAGTAGGCTTTTGGTATATGTACAAAAGTAATAATGTGTTTGTACAGTAGGCTTTTGTTATGTGTACAAAAGTAATAATGTGTTTGTAACTTTGTACAGTAGGCTTTTGATATAACATTTAATATATCCACTAATGTACAGTAGTGGCACATAATCCTTAATTAACCAGGGTGTAAGGAAAGAGGAGAGAATAAAATCATTTATTCCTCCCAAGAAGCAGTAGGCAAAACTATTAAAAAAAAATATTAGTCAGGAATAAAGCAATGTTGTATTAAATTTATTGTATTGTACCGTATTAAATTTATTGTATTGTACCGTATTAAATTTATTGTATTGTATTACTGTATATTTATTGTCTTGTATTACAGTATTAAATTGATTGTATTACTGTATATTTATTGGATTGTATTACTGTATATTTATTGTATCGTATTACTGTATATTTATTGTCTTGTATTACTGTATATTTGTTGTATTGTATTACTGTATATTTATTGTATTGTATTACAGTATATTTGTTGTTGTTGTTGTATAGGTATGGGTGTGTTGCTGACTCTATCTGGATTTCCTGTCTATGCCTTTGGTGTCGGATGGAAGAACAAACCGAAATGGATCAACACGATACACGGTGAGAATTATGTGCGTGTGTGTGTGTGTGTGTGAGAGAGAGATAGAGAGAGAGAGATAGATAGAGAGATAGATAGATATATAGAGATAGATAGATATATAGAGATAGATAGATAGAAATAGAGAGATACTGTACATAGATAGAGATAGATATATAGAGATAGATATATAGAGATAGATAGAGAGATAGATGGATGGATGGATGGATAGATAAATGAGTCAAAGTCCAAGATCTGAAGTAGGCAATTCTGGACGACAGCCCACCTGAAGCCTCCATTGGTTTGAGATGTGTGTAGCCTCGTGATGGTTCGGGTGGGCTGTCATCCAGAAACCACCCTCTCCGACTTTGACTCAGGTGGGCTGGAGACTATGGTATCCAACTGTACATAATTATACAATATTTAGATTTTTATAATTTTTATAATTAGGTAAGAGGTATTTTAATTATTTTGATTAGTACAGGGGTATTTTAATTATTATAATTTGTACAGAGATATTTTAAATTAATGATTATACTTTTTACAGAGGTATTTTATTGATTATAATTTGTACAGAGGAATTTTAAATTTATCATTATAATTAGTACAGATGTATTTTAATTATTATGATTTGTACAGAGGTATTTTAATTATTATACATGTACTGTGTCAAGGATGGTACTTATTTGTTTGTGTGTTTGTGTTTACAGAAGTGAGTACATACAGTATACAGAGAGTGTTAATGGTAGTGGCACCCGAACAACAGCTACATGAACCTCTTCTATCACAACCATCAACATAGGAAGGAAGGAAGGGAGGAAGGAAGGAAGGAAGGAGAGAGAACATGGAGAAAGGAGAGAGAACAAGGAGAAAGGAGAGAGAAGGAAGGAAGGAGAGAGAACATGGAGAAAGGAGAGTGAAGGAAGGAAGGCGTAATGGAGAGAGAGAAGGAAGGAAGGAGAGAGAACAAGGAGAAAGGAAAGAGAAGGAAGGAAGGAGAGAGAACAAGGAGAAAGGAGAGAGAAGGAAGGAAGGAAGGAGAGAGAACAAGGAGAAGGGAGAGAGAAGGAAGGAAGGAGTAATGGAGAGAGAGCAGGGAGGAAGGAGAGAGAACAAGGAGAAAGGAAAGAGAAGGAAGGAAGGAGAGAGAACAAGGAGAAAGGAGAGAGAAGGAAGGAAGGAAGGAGAGAGAACAAGGAGAAGGGAGAGAGAAGGAAGGAAGGAGTAATGGAGAGAGAGCAGGGAGGAAGGAGAGAGAACAAGGAGAAAGGAAAGAGAAGGAAGGAAGGAGAGAGAACAAGGAGAAAGGAGAGAGAAGGAAGGAAGGAAGGAGAGAGAACAAGGAGAAGGGAGAGAGAAGGAAGGAAGGAAGGAGAGAGAACAAGGAGAAGGGAGAGAGAAGGAAGGAAGGAGTAATGGAGAGAGAGCAGGGAGGAAGGAAAGAGAGCTGGGAGTAAGGAGAGAGAGCTGGGAGTAAGGAGAGAGAGCTGGGAGTAAGGAGAGAGAGCTAGGAGTAAGGGGATAAGGAGTAAAGAGTAATATAACAGCTAAATAAACCCCATCTACCACAACCTTAACCACACCAATAGGAAGGAGATTACAAAATAAGGAGTATGGAGTATGGGATTCTTAAGGGGATAATTCACTTTTGTTACATTGGAGTGCCTTGATTCCTCCAAAGTATGCCAGGAAACAGCACCAGAGGAAAAAAAAATAATGGTGTTCTGTTGTTGCTTGGAATAGTTAGGAGGATTCAGTTGCTCCAGATTTACCAACACAAAAAGGTGTGTGTGTTAAGGTATAGATCTCATGGTAGGTAAAAAAAACTCCCTTCACTATCTGTACATGTTGTTAATTAAGGTCCCTGTGTTTGTTAATATGGAAATTGGAGGCTTCTGATTCCTCCTAACTATACTCTGTTCAAAACTTGTGTTCCATTTTCCTCCATCTATCTAGCTATTTCTATCTATCTATCTATCTAACTATCTAACTATCTATATCTAGCTATTTCTATCTATCTAGCTATTTCTATCTATCTATCTATTTCTATCTATCTATCTATCTATTTCTATCTATCTATCTATTTCTATCTTTCTATCTATTTCTATCTTTCTATCTATTTCTATCTATCTAAGCATAAGAGGCCAAAAGGAACACAAGTACAAGTTCCTTTAATATAGGTGTGTGTTTCGTAGTACAGTAATATTTGAATGACTAGTTTACCTCCAATTTTCTGACTACATCACAATGACTATTAAAGGGACCCTGTGATGTCGTCAGAAAATTGGAGACAAACAAATCCTTCAAAATACTATTGCCAAGAAACACACACACCTATATGAAAGGAGCTTTATATCTTGGCATAGTCAGGAGGTAAATGAATCCTTCCAATATTGCCAGGAAATACACACACCTATATGGAAGGAGGTGTGTTTCGTGGTATAGTCAGGAGGAATCAGAAGCCTCCATTTATCAAACACAAACACCGGATTCTTAATGAACTCAGGGAAGTCAAGTTTACTACTATTCCCAAACCACTTCACAGTACTGTACTGTATTAACTCCTACAGTATAACATTATGCATAACACTGTGATAATAATAATAATAATAATAATGAGGTAATGATGACAACTAAAACACAGGTAAGGGGAGATTCTCTTGTTGGTAAATTGGAAGGCTACTGATTCCCCCTAACTATACCAGAAAACAGAAAACCCTCAATGATACAGTTGCCAAAAAAGGTATTGCGACAAACCTGATAGAACTTTAACCCTAGTAATATCCACAACTATTTGTATGGACTATAAGCATGTATAACAGAAGGAAATATACATATCCTTCTATAATACATACTTATAATGGACTATAAACACTTGTATAACAGAAGGAAATATACATATCCTTCTGTAATACATACTTATAATCCCTACAAACAACTATGGACATTAATATATTTAATGTTGTATCACTAGTTGTTGCAGTACCTTGTTTGGCAACTGTACCAATATGGGACTGGTTTCATGGCATAGTTTGGAGAAATCAGAGAAAATCTCCCCTTTAATCTGTAATGACTATGTTTTATCAGATCCATATGTTTTTATAGGTTTCTGTGTCCTACTGTAAATGACACTTGTACAGTAGCCTATATCATTGTAGGTTACATATTGATATACAGTAACTGGAATAATTCTGTGGTAACTTGTATGTATGTCGGTAATACTTAACCAACCTTGTATTATGGACTCGTTTAAGGGACCCAATGATGTACAGTAGTCAGAAAATTGCAGGTAAACGAGTCCTTCAAATATTGCCACGAAACACACACACATATGTGGAAGGGGCTTATTTTGTGGTGTAGTCAGGAGGAATCAAAAGCCTCCAATTACTTTATCATACACGATCATAGTGTCCTTAAATAACCTTTGCATTTGAACATAATGAGTGCTTCCCGTTGACTAAAAAATCATTGTTGTTATTAATGGTTTAATTAAGGACTTTGTGATCATGTACAAGATTCAATGGATTCTGATTCCTCCTGACTATGCCACAAAACAATCCCATTCCATATAGGTGTATGTGTTTCATGGCAATATTTGAAGGACTCCTTTACCTCCAATTTTCTGACTACATTATACACAAGGTTCCATTTTAGCTGAAGTGTGAGGGAAACCAAAGTACCAGTCAGTAATTGAATGTGTGTGTACTGTACTGCTACCTACTATATTTTATTTATATTTAAGGAAAAAAAATCACAGCCTATTTTATATAAAACGTGACAATTAAAACTCAAGATTACACAACTGGTCAACTTTGAAATACTCGTGACAATCCCTTCTTACTACTACTGTACTATTACTTATGCCCTCTCAAACGCAATGTGTCTAGGCATCGTAAATTAAACGGGAAGTAATTTTGGATCCCCCTGTGATGTAGGTAGAGAATTGGAGGTAAATGATTCCTTCAAATATTGCCATGAAACACACACACCTATATGGAAGGAGCTTGTTTCATGGCATAGTCAGGAGGAATCAGAAGCCACCAATTATCATACACAATCACAGGGTTTTTAAGGGATATCAGATGGGAGTTTTTGTAGCCTACACAGTATATTATATATAAATATGTGCACTGTTGTCTCATCACAAGATTATTTTTTTTACATAATGAGAACAAAATGCAAAGAGGATTATTTGCATATCTGAAGAATTACTGTTTATAAGGATGATAAAAACGTTGTAACACCGTAATATTTTATCAGTTAAAATGTTGTAAAACTGTAATAGTTTATCTGTTAAATTGTTGTAAGACTGTAATAGTTTATTCCTATGTTTCTGTAATGACATAAGGACCCTGTGATTGTGTATGGGAATTGGAGGCTTCTGATTCCTCCTGACCATGCCACGAAACCAGCTCCTTTCATATAGGTGTGTGTGTGTGTTTCGTGGCAATATTTGAAGGACTCGTTTACCTTCAATTTTCTGACGACATCACACACAGGGTCCTTTAACAGCAGAGAACAAATTCCTACTTATAGCACTGGGTTATTGGGCCAATTTCACCATCATTCCCATTAGTATAAGTCACTTAAGAGGTGATTAACTTACTGGTGAATTAGTAGGTCTATGATTCCTCCAAAGTATGCCATGAAACAAATCTATTATTAGTATACCATTGAGAGCATCTATGTCCTGCTATAGTTAGGAGGAATCAGTAGCCTACCAATTTACCAACAAGAGAATTCACTCCTTAATTAGATCACTACAAAATCCAGTTTCCACTTAACAAATCATATAAAATAATTCAGTATTGACAAACACAATGCAGTTAAGCTATCAAGATTATTATATCATTCGGTCTCTATAAATAGTTCAGATATACTGTACTATATATATACCGGTACCTTTGTTTTGGATGTTTACAGACCCACAAAAATTGACTGTGAAATTGAGCCCAAATAATCCTGTCTCCAGTTTCCATGCCACAGTAAACACTACACCAACATACTGGTAATGTTTTATTTTCCACCCCATTATATAATCATGTTTATGTCATTTACCAAGATGTGACTTGACTGAAAGAAGTAAACTAAGGTTAAGTATTGTACACCTGGATATCATAGTCTCTAGTCCACCTGTGATTCTGGACGACTGCCCACCCAAAGCCTCCATTGGTTTGAGATGTGTGTAGGCTCTATATGGATTGAGTGGGCTGTCGTCCAGAAACCACCTGCTTCAGATCTCGGGCTTCGACTATGATATCCAAGTACATTGTGAAGATAATTACAGGATCAGAAAGTTGACAGAGAAAAGAATACCAAGGATGATAAAGTACAGTAATGTAAAATAGACTCTTAATATAATACTAACAAATACAGTGCTTGAATAATTATACACACTCAGTCCCTCATTGAAGAACACCAAATGTTTCCCTTTGGGTTTTGGTTATTCATTACCACACAAACTTAGAGAGTCTGTTAATTGAGAATCAAACTCTGTCAAGTGTTATATCAAGGGTAAACTTTACAGTATAGTGTATTTCTCTTGCATTTATGGCTAATATTATGTAAGGACAGTCCAAACACTACCAGAAGAGGATAGATGAAGGAAAGAAATATAACGGGAGGAGTCATGAAAAAAGAATAAATAAAGATGATTCAATGGTTGTTCAAATGATTACAACTGCTGTGTTTCCCTGAGGAGAAGTTTGAGAGGGAAGTGGTGAGTGTGTAGGTGTGTGTGATGTGTCCAGAGAGTGACACAGGTGTTGAGGACGTCTGGACACCTGTTGGTTGGTAGAGGAGTACACGCCCCGACCTTCACATCTGTCTCGCACCGGTAGTTATCGTACACCTGCTCCAACACACACACTGATGGATGGATGGATGGAAAGGATAGGTTAGGATTATGTCGGTGAAGGGAGGCAAGTGATGTCATCTTATAAGTAATGGGAGGAAAATCTCTTGTTAATTCTTTGATTGAGGATGAAAGAAAAACACCCTACCCCTGGAAGACCCTGTAGGGATTAGAGAAAATAATAATAGAGAGGTGTGAGAGCTTTAGAATGAAGGATAGCAAAATTATCCCTTTAACTTTAGCCTTTACAACATCGCCTTTGAACATTTATAGGAACAATCGACCAGAAATACAATAATATTCAATAATGCAAACAAGACGAGTACCAAGCGATCATCCTATTGGTCATATGTTTGGTTCAGGTAGAAGTAACCCATAAAAAAACAAAGCATACTGACCCATGTGGTGGACTGAGAGTGTGGAGAAGAGAGGTGATAAAAAAACAAAACAAACTTACCCATGTGGTGGACTGAGAGGGTGGAGAAGAGAGGTGAGGTATTGGCTTCACATTGCATTCTCTCCACTTTTTGTATTTGTTCCACCAGGTCCTTCAATGTCCTCACACAATCTCTCTGTAATGGATGCACTCATGAGGTACTATACTCTGTTCAAAATTTGTGTTCCACTATTTTTTTTTTATAGCCTCTATCTATCTAGCTATTTCTATCTGTCGTTATTTCTATCTATTTCTATATCTATCTAACTATCACTATCTATCTATCTATTTCTATCTATCTAAGCATAAGAGGCCAAAAGGAACACAAATTTTGAACATAGTATAACACTTATCAAGAAAATAATAATAATAATGTGTAAAGTACATTCACAAGCACTAATAAGTACAGTATACAGCTTTGAACATTCCACCAATGAACTAATTGCAATGGAGATCTTATTGTGTATTTATTTACTATCTCTACCAGGTATTTCAAGCACACCTGGATGTTTATTAGTGCTCGTGAATGTACAGTTGCCAAAAAAGGTACTGCGACAACTATTGATACAACATTAAATATATTAATGTCCATAGTTGTTTGTAGGGATTATAAGTATGCATTACAGAAGGATATGTATATTTCCTTCTGTTATACATGCTTATAGTCCATACAAATAGTTGTGGATATTATTAGGGTTAAAGTTCTATCAAGATTTGTTGCAGTACCTTTTTTGGCAACTGTACATGAAAGATAAAAAGAGTTGAATTTTTATATTTATTGTGGTAAAAATGCATCAATTCCATTCCAAGTACAGTACAGTAACATGACTTTTGATGCAGGTTTCCTATACATTCCACATACAGTATCTGCTATGTAGGCCAAACAAATATCTAATTTAAATGACCCTTTGATTGTGTATGAAAACTTGGAGGCTTCCGATTCCTTCTGACCATGCCATGAAACAAGCTCCTTCAATATAGGTGTGTGTGTTTTATAGCAATATTTGAAAGACTCATTTATCTCCAATAATCTGACTACATCACAGGGTCACATAAAAGGGAATTCGCATTTTTGCTGCGATAAATAAAAACATTAATCTATGCATATATTCCTTACCATTTTGGCTATGTAATGAGTTAACTGGTCTGCTGCCTGGTGTACTGAGGGTGGCAAGTGTCCATCCTCCCCTTCCTCTCTTCTTCCATCAGCTTTCAGTAGCCCCGCCACGACTGCCTTGAGTTGTGCCGTACCTTCACGCCATGCCACCGTCCACTCCTGAGCCGAGGACCAAGCTGAACGGACCACGCCACTCACCACCTGACGCACTCCACCAATCTCCACGTCGTATTCCCTCGCCAACCATTTCACATCTACCATACCACAGTAAATATTATACACTAACTATATAGTACAGTTTAATCTTAATATTGCATAAAATATAGGTCATTTTTTACAAATTTAGTTAAAAAACAAGACAAATAACCATAAACAGGAATATAGAATGCAACAAGAAAAAGTTACACATGTACAGATCCATGAAAACTATAAGCATGTATTCCTACTCACCACATCTAAGTAAGCAGCTCCAGATTTACATCCATCCACACAAGTTCTTTTAAGGGACCCTGTGATGTAGTCAGAAAATTGGAGGTAAAGGAGTCCTTCAAATATTACCAAGAAACACCACCTATAAACCAGAGGCCTCCAATTCTCATACATGATCACAGTGTTCTTAATTCTAGAACAAAAATTGTGGCCTTTCTTTCACCATTCTACAACTTGCAGCTTTGCAGTTCAAGTAAATAATTATGAGGAGACAAAGAATGTGTATTCCTGTGAATATTTTATTAATATGTATACATGAATTGCATTTCATGACTACGCATGACTGCAGAAACTTTATGAATTTGACACACGACTCCAATTAAAATACAAATACAGTAATCGACAAATCTTATGCCAATTATTATCTCCTGCTGTATTCTTTTATTACCGTACTTATGTATAGTCACGCACCACAATCCCAAGCCCCCTTGAGTCAAAGCTTGAAATCTGGAGCTGGTGGTTTCTAGATGACAGCCCACCCAAAACCTCCACTGGTTTGAAATGTAGGCTATGTGGCCTTGTGATGGTTTAGGTGGGCTGTCGTCCAGAAACCACCTGCTTCGACTCAGGTGGGCTTGGGACTGTGGTTAGAGTTGTGGGGAATGTACTGACTCCAACCACACTTAAAACACTGATGACTTTTTGACACCACTACCCTGAATTCAAGTAATTATTTCTTCCATCACAAAAACTCTCTCTCATCTCCGAATACTATCTTGATATGTTCTTGGTGTGTTATGTTTTTGCTTGCTTTACTACCACCAGTATCTGTCTCTGATTATCTCTTCTCTTCCTCTTGTTTATCATCTTGAACATTCTCCATTGTCATTAGCTTGTCCCATCTCTTTCACTTTCCTTTCTGGCACTTTATCTCCATCAGTAATTCTCTCCACCTCTATTTTTTCCTTCTCAGTTACTTCACCATTATGAGGAACTGTCTCCATCACCTTTTTTTGCTCAATCACATCTCTCTTTTCTTCTTCGTCTCTCTCAGCTATTTTATTATCTTTCGTTATAATTGTTGTCACTTTTGAGTCATCATTAACCTTCTCCATCTCATTACTGTCTTTCTTCATCATTTTAGACACTTCTCCATCACTTACTACTGTCTTCAACACCTCTTCTTTCTGGGCTCCGTCTCTCCTCTCTTCTCCACCATTAGCAAGACTTTCCACCTTTCTCTTTGTCACTTCATCATTGGCAACTGTCTTTTCTTTATCTCCGGATACTATTTCCATTTGTTCTTGCTGTGTTGTGTTTTTCTTTGCTTTACTACCACCAGCATCTGTCTCTATCATCTCTTCCTCTTGTACCAAATCCTTCTTCAATTCATCACAAGCTACTGTCTCATTTTGTTTTTGCTGTTGCCCATCTTGCTCTCTCTCTACACCACCATCAGTTACTGTGCCTGTTTCTCCCTGCTGTTCCAAATTATTCCTCTCTACAACATCATCAGTCACTGTCTGTGCCTCTTCCTGCTGCAACACATCACTCCCCTCTTCCTGAACACTGTCACTCTGCCCACCATCAAAGAAGTTATTTTCTACAATGAATTTGACACACTGAAGCATGACGTTTCTCTCGTGGATAATGTCTGGCATCAGCAGCTTCTCCAACAGTGTCTTACGTCGTCGTCGAAACCTCTTGAACACCGGCACCACTGGTGGCTTCTTTTCCTTCCCTTTGGTGTCTTGGTTCCTCTGGGGTCTCTGTCTCTTACGATTCCTGTGCTTCCATGCAGGTCGCTCTGTGTTGTTGGAACCTTCACTGGGTCCTGGCCTTGAGATCTCTTCCTTGTCCTTCTCTTTGACTGCTGCTGTGGTGGTTTGACTGTCAGCTACATATGTAGAATTAGCAATAGGAGTTTTACCATTAGCAGGAGCAGAAAGGTATGACTTATCCTGTTGTTTTCTAACTGGGGCAGGTGTGGTCTCTTCCTCCTCAGAGTCAGAGTAAGCCCCCATCAGGGACCCTAAGGCACCCCCCAGGACCAACTCACCAGAACCAGTGTTAGGTTTTTCCATACTGTCAGCTGCTGGCCACTCCTCCTCATCACTTATACAGATATTATTTGTCTTCTCACTCTCAACTTCCATGTCCTGATCAGCATCTTCTGTATCCAGTTTGTTGCTGCTGATGCTAAAATAACTCACTTCCCCGGTGCTTTCATAGAAATGCCTTGTACCCTTGAAAGGTGGTGGTTTGTCCTCATCAGAAGACTCAAACATATCAACATCAAGGTGTGCACGGGGAGGATATGCCGGACGCTCTCCACGCCTCCAGTTGTGTCTGAACCTTCCCCTCCCTCCTCCTGCTCCTCCTCTTTCCTCTGGTGTAGCCTGGATATCCTTTTCTTTACCAGTTTGATGTATACCCGACTTTTCACTCTGATTTTTTTGTGTTTCTTGTAGACTATTATTTCTTGTGTTTCCATCACCACTCTCCTTTACATTCGCACTTCTATTGTTAATTTCCTTTCTAGTGGTATTCTGCTCCCCAATTTTTCCTCTATGTGGCCTGCCTGATGATATTCTATTATTATTGAAGGGTTTGCTACTCTTGCCCAGCTTCTCTCCTCTCTTGATTTTCTCTATCTGCTCAGCACGACGCAGCTCTGCTCGTTTAATCGTGGGGAAGCGTTTCTTCCTCTCAGCAATCCAGGTTTCATCATCTATCTGCAGGTTGGCAAAGTTGACAAGCATGTGTTGGTTGTTAATGTGTTGATCAATGACTTTAATGTGTGCACTCAATTTACACTCTGGGAATGGACACTCTACATGTTCCTTCAAGTGTTCTTCCAACTTGTATTTGCTGAAGTAGCTACGGTTACAGGGTCCACATGTGTGTACTTTGTGGGATGCTTGTGAGTCATGGTTATAATAGCTGGCTGGGTTTTGGCTGTGGCGATAGGCTGTGTTGGGATCAAACGAGGCTGTGTTCTGATTGTGGTGGGTTGTTGTGGGATCAAACGACCCTGATTCCTGTTGACCGTTCATGTTGTGGTTCATCCTTGGGGCACGGGACACTGTTGAGTATGGACTGGTACTGACAGTAGGAATACCTACATTGGCCTTAGACTCATCAATCATATGTTGTACTTTCTCACATTGAGCTTGGTATGCCTTCCTGTCTTCTGGACTTCTCTGTGATGTCTCTTTCAGTTTGTTTCGCATCTGGAGTTCTGTCCGGATCTCAGGAGTCATCCAGCTTGCTGCCTGATGTGAAGGTGGTTGGTAGCCTTGTTCCTGTGGCTGGTGGTGTTGGTATCCCTGCTTCTGTGGGTGGTAGTGTTGGTAACCCTGGTTTGGTGGTTGGTGATGTTGGTAGCCCTGGTTTGGTGGTTGGTGATGTTGGTAACCATGGTTTGGTGGTTGGTAGTGTTGGTAACCCTGGGTGTAGGGTGGTATGGGATAACCATTATAATTTCTCTTGATGGGTAGACTGCCTGGAGTGGCAAAGGTAAGGTCCTCCTCCATGACTAAGGTGGCAGCTTATCCAAGATCTGCTGAGAGAGAGACAGTCACCATCATCTATTCATCATCATTATCATTATTATTTCTCAACATTGTTATCATATTCTTCTTGTGTTAAATACCAAGTACAGTACAGTGTATATATATATAATGTATCACTTGTATTATCAGGTTTGGCTATGAGTCTGTGGAATGATTTTTTTTTCAATTTCACTTTTCCAATGTCTTCATACTTTTTTTTTTTAATTCCCTTCTTTACATTTTTCCTTCAGTTTGTTCTTTGGATTATGGTGTTTACAGGTTGCAGATAAGTACTCTACCTACTTGTGTAATTTATTGGTGGAATTTATCTTAGATTACATTACATTAACAGAACAAAACCAAGGAATTAAAAATCCTGTGATTGTATATGAGAATTGGTGGCTTCTGATTCCACCTGACTATGCCATGAAATAAAGTCCTTCCATATAGTTGGTGTTTCATGGCAATATTTGAAGGACTCATTTGCCTCCAATTTTCTGACTACATCACAGAGACTCTTTAATTAATGAGGGAGTCTTTTCATCTTCACCAACATTTAAAAATTTTGTGGAGGAAATGCCATATAATAAAATAGTCTTAGATTTATCTAAATAAGTGGGTAATGAAGGTAGAAAAACCGTACCAGATAACGGCAATTCTCTCAATATTTACCGGAGCTTATTTCGTGGCATAGTCAGGAGGAATCAGAAGCCTCCAATTTTCATACACGACCACAAGGTGCATTAAGGACTCTGTGATCGTGTATGAAAATTGGAGGCTTCTGATTCCTCCTGACCAAGGCCACGAAACAAGCTCCTTCCATATAGCTGTGTTTCGTGGCAATAATTGAAGGACTCATGCATCTCCAATTTTCAGACTACATCACAAGGTCCCTTAAATAAACATGTCAAGTAAGTAATCAAGTAAGTAAGTAATCAAGTAAGGAATCAAGTAAGTAAGTACGTAATCAAGTAAGTACGTAATCAAGTAAGTAAGGAATCAAGTAAGTAAGTAATCAAGTAAGTAAGTAATCAAGTAAGTAAGGAATCAAGTAAGTAAGTAATCAAGTAAGTAAGTAAGTAATCAAGTAAGTAATTCATATCGTGTGGACCCTTTCATTACTAAATTATAAGTGGATTATTTCTTCTCTCATCTCACCAGGTTCTCCAAAAAGTGAGGATGTTGATGTGTCCTTCTTCTTCTTCCTGTTGTCACGCTTTTTGTGGCTCATTCTCCATTAACTTTCATCAGTACTTAAATAATATCCACACTAAAAAATGCTACACACACTTTAATAACACGCGTGGTGGAGTCAATGTTGTTCCACGTACAATCTTGAATTTTGGACGTATGAAATATATTAATTAAATCAAAACTATCATTTCATTTAAGAGTTATTATGTATTTTGTTCATTATTATTTATCAGAAAATGGTATAGAAAGACTAGTTGATGAGTATATTTTTATTGAAGCCGGTTTTTATAATTACAAAAAAATATACCAAATTTAAGACTGTAATAAAATAAGTAAACAAAAGATAGGTAGAGTCAGTATTGCCAGGTGCAGTAAATATTTTTCTGATTTAGGGAATTTTGAAGTCTACACAGGGAAATTATATAAAGATTGTTGCAGAGTAAACAAGGAAATTTCTACCAGACGAAAATATTACCAAATAGAGTTAATAGACCGTCAATGTTCAGTCGGCGGCAAAAGTCCTGTCACCTCACTTGCTTCACCGAGGCACGCGATGTTGATGGACTCGAGATTATTATTAGATGTGGAAAACGTTCATATTTCTCGAGTTCATGAACACTGCATGTCTCGGTGAAGCAGCAGGTGAGGCGACGGGACTTCTGCTGCCAACTGTTCATGAGTAAACAGGGAATTATTGAGGATAACAAGAAAATTTTAAAGGTAAAGTTAGGGAAATTTCGTCGGGGTGACCTGGCAACACTGGGTAGAGTTTCTTGGGGGTTTCAGAAGTGACAGATTGATAGCAGCTGCATTAATTATACAAGATCCACGTAATCAAAAAGTCATTAGCAGTTATTTCAGGCTTCAGGAAAACTTCAGAAAGAACAGAGGAACACTACAGTAGGCTTCAGTAGTTAATGAAAAGCAGACAGAAGGAGAAAAAAGGAAGGAAGGGACATTTAATTAAGAACCCTGTGATTGTCGTATATGATAATAGTAACTTAATTGAAGCCTTGTAATTATTGCTACTGACTAACTTAGCCTATATTACTAAAACAAGCTCCTTCCATAATTATAGGTGTGTGTTTCGTGGTAATATTTGAAGGAACTCTTGTATATCACTCCAATTTTCTGACTACATAGACTCGAGTATCACTTCACTATTATCCTCGCTCCAGTCACCTCGGCTTTCCTTCGTATGGAATTTGAAGATGATCTTTTTTTGGAGGAGGACAAGCTGTGAGTATGACCCCATTTTCATCTCAATTTTATGTTTTATTTATTTTTAACTTATGATAGGTTTAGGCGTCACTTAGTTAAGGGGAGATTCTCTTGTTTTGGGGGTGAACTGGAAGGTCTCTTGATTCCTCCAAACTATCCGGTGAAACAGTTTCCTTATTGGTAACATTAAGGGTGTCTGTTTCATGGGATTGTTTGGAGGAATCGGTAATCCTCCCATTTACCAACAGGAAAATTCTCCCCTTTAAGGACCCTGTGATTGTGTATGATGATTGGAGGCTTTTGATTCCTCCTGATCTTGCCTCGAAACAAGTTCTTTCCCAATAGGTGTGTGTGTTTCGTGGTAGTATTTGAAGGACTTAATTATCACCAGTTATTTTACTACATCACAGGATTACTTAATGTGTTTTTATGTATAGTATATCGGACATTATCAATATAATTGTTTGTGTTGCAGCATTGCTGTTTATTTTATTTATTTTATAGTTATTTTAAATATGTTATTTTACAGCAAATATTATATGCATGTGATAAGTGTATATGTGTATATATATATATATATATATATTTTCCATTGATTTTGTACATATTTATTTATAGCAGGTATTGTTTGCATGTGATGAATGTGTGTCAGTAGAAGCCTTTTTTATATGGTAATATATGGGTGCTTGTTCATAATGTCTTTCATTATACAGTATACTGAATATTGACTAATCAGCACTTGCTTTCATTTCTAATAATATATATAATATTATAATATAATAATCACTTGCATCCCAGTTGATATTATTGTAGTGTTTATTATCTTATCTAATTTGTGTATTGTGTATAAATTTGGCATGAATGTTGATGCTGTATGTATTGTACTGTCATGTACCGCAATCCATAGCCCACCTGAGTCGAAGCCCGTTATCTGAAGCAGGCGTTCTTCTGGATGACAGCCCACCCAAACCATCACAAGGCCACACATATATCGCACCAATTGGGTAGACTTTGGGTGGGCTGTCATCCAGAAACCTCCTGCTCCAGATCTCTGGCTTTGACTCAAGTGGACTAGGGATTGTGATGTGTGACTGTACTGTAGTTGTAATATAATGTGTACTGCTTTACATATCGTACAGTATGTAGTTACAGTTCCTTCACTAATACATTACTCACATGATATTGCCTGGTGTGTGTTGCTGTCGGGTACAAAATGCCAGATATTCCACTTAGAATTTTAACTTACCAGTGCATCATAGAGTAACATACTGTACTTATAACCCACTTTGAACCTGACCTAACTCAACAGAACCCAACACACAACTCCAGTATTGTAATAGACTAACGTGAGGCTGTAGGTGTATCCCATGTGGACGTCCAGCGAGTTCGAATATTCACTTGTGGCCGGATCAGACCCAGACGGAGCTATGATGGACTACGATCCTGATTCATATTACTGCATGCTTGAGGATCGCTTGTATGTGTGTGTGTGTGTGTATGTGTGGGTTTGCGCTGGTCACTTGCTTTCAGGGGTGCAGAAACGGATGTAAAAAATTCCGACTCCGACTCCATCTCCAGGAAATTTTAAGGTTACGACTCCGACTCCCCCTCCCCAACCCCCCAACCCCCAACCCCCAACCCCCAGTCCCTCCACAAAGTAATGGAATTTTCGCGACACTATAGTCTATTTTTCACCTCAAGTTCAGTACCTTACATGAGAGTTGGTCACATAAAGGAGTCGGTGTTGGATACCATATATTTCTACCGACTCCGTACCCTTGCTTGCTTATGAGGGACTTCTTTGTATGCTTTTTGGGATCAAGATAAATGACCAGCTGCTTTGGTTAAATTTAATTCTGCAAGTGTGTGTGTATGTGTGGCAGGGTGATAACTGAGTACTGTATTGCTAAGTAAGAGGCATTTATATACAGTACAGTACATCTTTTTGTCTGTTGTGCTTGCTTTGCTGTCAGTCCTTGTTTAGTGAGTGTGTTAGGTGGCTGCTTCCAACATTCAACTCTTAGGCTTCATCTGTTATTCTTTGCTTTATGGGGACAAATTGGCTGCTATTGAACCCTCCAAACTATGCCATGAAACAGACTCTCTTGGTGTACTTGTTTTGTGGCATTATATGGAGGACTCTTTAGCCTCCAGTTTACTCTGTTGACTGTGAAATAAAATACATAACAACTCATAGCATCTGTGTTGTTATTGTGTATTGATTTGAGTCTCATTGAGTAACAGTGTAATAATTTTAACTTGAGGTGTTTCTTATGATGTTTGTTATAGTCCCGAGGCAAGGGTCACATGCGGCTCACCCACCAGAGGCAGGAGGGAGGAGGTGGTGGATGATAAGTGAGTTCGTAGATAGACTGAAAGAAATTACAGTAGACTGATATCACCCTGGCTCCCATTTGGGGGCCCGAGCATCTGCACGACTTTGGTCAACCGGACTCGGGACTGCTCGGCCAGACAGTCTAGGGAACTACAACAATAACAATAACAGTAGACTGAAAGAAATTACAGTAGCTTTTATAGAGTAGATGGGATACATTGATTAGTTGTGAAAAACAGAAAGGAGGAATTTGTAGAGTGAAGAGTAGATACTGTATATATAATTATCTGTATTTTGAGTGTAGAACATAATTTCCAGTACCGGTATGAGGTAGAGAATGTTTTGTGTTACTGTAGACCGTTGATATACAGTACAGTACAATGAATAAATATCTATTGGTAAAGTGGAACCAGCACTTTGATCCTTGGTCTGTATGCAAGAACATTGGTGGTGTTAACTATGGCATGGTACCGGTACGATGATTCCATAGGCAAACAACCGAGCCATCGTATGCACCACGGATGTTCTTGAATATGGCCCATCGCGTCATGTTCTTTGATTGATGTCGTTTTTTATGTTATTATTGATGTTAATTAAGGGGGAAGTTTTGTGTTGGTAAATCTGGAGCAACCGAATCCTCCAAACTATTCCAAGCAACAGAGCACCATTATTTTTGCTCTTCTGGTCCTGTTTCCTGGCAGACTTTGGAAGAATCAAGTCACTCCAATGTACCAAAAGAGAATTACCATCTTAATTAGAGGGAGATTATCTTGTTGGTGAATTGGAAGGTCTGTGATTCCTCCAAACTATGCCATGAAACAGATCACTATTAGTACCATCTGCTGTTTTCTGGTATAGTTAGGAGTAATCAGTAGCCTTCCAATTTACCAGCATGAGAATCTGGGGCCGGATTCTCAAGGCAATTTACGACGTCCTGTCTCACTTGGGACGTCCTATCTCATTTGGGATGTCCTATCTCATTTGGGACGTCCTAACTTCCCCAGATTTTTGTGTTAATTGATGTTATTAATGTTGCCTGGTTATATATGTCTCACCTTGGCTTGCTCTCTTTCCTCTCTCTCTTTCTCTCCTCTCTCTCTCCCTTGTGCATCACTTCACCATAGACCAAATAAGGAATTAGAGAAGAAAAAGAAGAGGAAGAAGAAGAAAAAGAAGATAATAATGAAAAAGAAGGAGGAGGAGGAGGAGGAAAATGATAATGATGGAGATAAATGTAAGGAGGAGGAGGAAGAGGAGATAGAGGTGGAGGAGGAAGAGGAGGAGGATAGTAAAGATGAGAATGACGATGAATGGAGTGAGAGGGAGAGGTTTCTGTATGGCTTACGCTCAGAAAATACAATGTAAGTATGTACTCTATTCTACTACAGTATACACTCTAGGATATACTGTATACAAGAAAATATACAGCATTAATTCGTGTGGATAGGCAATGATATAATGAGTGATCTATTTTGTATTTTTGCAATGTATTTTTGTATTACTGTTTTACTTTGATATATTGATATATTTTGTATTGTATTTCTGTATTACAATCTTACATTGATAGTGTATATTGATCTATATTGTATTTTGCATTGTATTTTTGTATTACTATATTAGCTTACATTGATATATTGATATATTTTGTATTTTGCATTGTATTTCTGTATTACTAATTTACATTGTCTTGTTATAATTATGTTGCTGCTGTAGCCTATGTCATATTGTATTTTTGCAGTGTATGAATTATCTCGCTATGTTTTGTGTTTCATTGCTGTATTTCCTAATGCATTGCTTTTTATATTTACATTTACTGAGTGATAGTTTACTGTACACTATTCTATTTTTGTTATTGTATATATATGTTTGTATTGCTGTGTTGTGCTGTGTTTTCCTGCATAATTTTCCTTGCTGTGGTTCATTGCATTTGATATATATTTGCTGTTGTTGTTGTTGTTTGCTGTGTTTGATATTTGTGTTGTTTGGTGGTTTTGTTATAGATTGCTTTATAGGCTTTAGTTATAATTATGCTGTGTTATTGTTGTGTGTATTGTATTGTGCAGTTGCCAAAAAAGGTATTGCAACAACTATTGATACAACATTAAATATATTAATGTCCATAGTTGTTTGTAGGGATTATAAGTATGTATTACAGAAGGATATGTATATTTCCTTCTGTTATACATGCTTATAGTCCCTACAAATAGTTGTGGATATTACTATGGTTAAAGTTCTATCAAGATTTGTCGCAATACCTTTTTTGGCAACTGTACCTTGATTTAGTTGTCATGTTCACCTAACACTGTTTTATATTTACACTCCTAATGAGAACATTTATTAATATCATTGTTATTATTATACACTAATGCTTACGATTATTTAGATTTTTATTTTATTTTTTGAGTTTTTAAATATAAAGAATACAATTGTCATATAAATCTAACCACTTTAACGGGATATTACAGAGTTAGTACAGCTGGAGCAACCAATTCCTCCATATTACAGTATTCCAAGCAACAAGTCACCATTACTTTTATTAATACTGTATAGTCCTGTTCTTTGGCATACTTTGGAGGAATCAAGGCACTCCAATGTACCAAAAGTGTATTACCCTCATTATAAGGAAGGAAGTAAATTTTTTAGTGACATGCAGTCTTCTGAATTCCCCAAACTGTGCAATCATAAGTATAATTTGTATGGTAATTAAGGACCCTGTGTTGTAGTAAAAAAATTGGAGGAAAATGAGTCCTTCAAATATTGCCATAAAACATCACCTACACTCTCCTCTTTTTTTATGTTAGGTTAGGTTCCTGAAGGGGTCGCATAAAGTGAATTTTGCATAAAGTAAATTGTACATTTCCATAAGAAATAATGGTATTTTAACTTGAAAATGGAGCCTCCTTGTTTGAGTTATTTTAAGAGTTCGTGTAAATTGCATTTATTTAATTTTTTTCATGATACGCACTATTTCAAATTCGCATAATTTAAACTCGCATAAAAAGAGAGGAGAGTGTACTGTATATGGAAGGAGTCTGTTTTGTGGCATAGTCAAGAGGAATCATAAGTCCCTAATTTTCATGCATAATCACAGGGTCCTTAAAGAATTAACTACCATAGATTACTAAGACATTGTTTGGGTGTTTGACAGGGGCATGACCATAACCTCGGGCAGTGTCACCCTCGAGAAAAATGACAGCAACCTCATCGGCATCAGTATTGGAGGAGGAGCCAAATTCTGTCCCTGTCTCTATGTTGTACAGGTGAGTGATGAGTTCATATTATACCACAACTATTATTATATAACATGCAGTGATATTATATACTGTACTTTAAAGATTCATAGCTATTATTATATCACATGCTGTGATTTTATGAACAGTATTTTAAAGGTTTTGGCACCCTTTTGGATCCTAGCCACTCCCTCTAACTTCATCAAACATTTTACCACAACTATTATTATGTTACATGCTGTGGTTTTATGAACAGTACTTTAAAGGCACACCTTTGAATCCAAGCCACTCCCTCTAACATCATTAACTGCTTCTCGTTTCCTTCGGTTTTCTTTGTGCTTATTATCTGTTCTCATTTGTCACCTTCTTCCATGTGACTACAAGGTATGTCTAGCTTAGGGCAGTCTTCTCTTATCTACTTTCTGTACATCATCATCTTCCATCATTCTACCCCAGGTATTTGACAACACGGCAGCATCGAAGGAGGGAACGCTGCAGAGTGGTGACGAGATAACGGCCGTCAATAATATCAACGTGAAGGGCAAGAGTAAACAGGAGGTCGCTCATCTCATCCAGCGCTCACAGGTATTCTATACAATATACTATTCTTTACAATCAATAAATCTCTCATTTACCATGTTAAAGTAAAAAACAGCATTAACATCATACCATGTCTAATGCAACTCACATACACTCAGCATAAAAATCTCAACCTCTTCAATCATCGTCATCATCAATACACCATTTCCCTTTTTTTTTTTTTTTTTTTTTTTTTTTTTTTGTGTGTGTGTGTGTGTGTGTGTGTGTGTGTGTGTGTAGTTTCTAAGATCACTGCAGTAGTAGACCAGAAGGTGTTGCTTATCACATACTCCTTACCTTCTCTCCATCACAACACAGGGCTCAGTGACCATCCAGTACAACAAACTACATGCAGAACCAAAGCAAGGGAAAACACTCGACATTGCCATGAAGAAGGTGAAGCACAGACTCGTTGAAAACTTGTCCTCCTCCACCGCTGATGCTCTCGGTCTCTCACGGGCCATACTCTGTAACGACTCACTGGTGTGTACTCTATTCTCTCTCATCTAATTACTAGAGGGAGGGAATTGTAACCATATATATATATATATATTTACTGGAGGGAGGGAATTATAACCATTTGTCCATTTGCTGGTACGGAATCTACTCTGTTGTTTCTCATCAAATTACTAGAGGGAGGGAATTATAACCATATATTTGTCCATTTCCTGGTGTGTACTCTGTTGTTTCTCCTGTAATTACTGGATGGAGGGAATTATTACCATATAATTGTCCATTTCCTGGTATAATTTATAGTGTTAGTTGTTTTATGTGGCCTGGTACAGAACTAATAATTCTCTTTGTGTTCAGGAATTGCATTGAATTACATGTATGTCCTTTTGATTGTCCACTATTTTGTACCATCTAAATACCAAATACAGTATGTACCCTATAATTATGTCCTGGTACTACCATAGATACTGCATTATTGAATTGTTGTACTGTATATTTATGAGGTAATGTAATGTACTGCTACCCACACAGGTGAAGAAGCTGGATGACCTACAACGAACCCAGGACATGTACCAAGCTCTGATGGACCACACCAAGAGACTCCTCAAGGCTTTCTTTGATCTTGCCATTGTTTACAAGAGTAAGTGTAGGAGGGGATGGAACTGGGTTGATTTGGGTCGATTCTTAGGACTTCTCGGGTCATATTTTACAAGAGTATGAAGGGGTTGAGTGAATGTGAGTTGCACAAGATATGTTAAAGGGAGATTGTTTTGTTGGTGAATTGGAAGGTCACTGATTCCTACAAACTATGCCACTAAACAGATCCCCTGTTATTATACCATTGAAGGTGTCTGTTTTCTAGTATAGTCAGGAGAAATTTGTAGCCTTCCAATTCGCCAAAAAGAGAATCCCTGCTTAATGCTGTTTTTGAGCTTAACATAGTGAAGGAGAGATTGAATGTTTGTAAGGAGGGACAGCATGCACAGAGGAAAAATTGGGAAAGGAAAGTGAACAGAGCAAAGGATAAGTTCACTTCTGAAGGGGAATCCAAACCCTTAATTAGAGTAATGCACACATGTTTGCAATTAATATATAGAAAGATACATTATTTTAGGTGATAATAGAATTCCATAATAATATCATTATATCATGAAGATAAAGACTAGGGTTGGGACAAACATCTTTAATAGTTGTAGCAACGTTTCGGAATTCCGAAACATTGCTACAACTATTAAAGATGTTTGTCCCAACCCTGGTCTTTATCTTCATTATACGTCTACGCTTTCCAAGTTCGAAGTCTGTCTCTGATATCATTATATCTTAATAGGGTTTGGTGATGTGTTCTGTGAGATTGGTGTGAGAGAGCTGCAGCAGAGTGCTAATGAGGCCTTCAATCAGTTTGGGGATGCACACAGACAGATGGAGAAGTATGGCATCCAGATGTTGAAGAGACTCAAGCCGGTTAGTTGCACTTTCTCTCTTTTTTTTTCTTCTTTTATTATTGTAATTTTACATGTTGCAAAATAATAATGTTTAATTTTGCCGATTTTATTGTGATTTGATGGTTATTATTATTATTTGTTACTATTGTCATTAATGTTGTTATTATTATTAACATTACATTGCCTCTGTTACCTGCAGTTCATTAATTATTATTATTATTTGTTACTATTGTCATTAATGTTATTATTATTAACATTACATTGCCTCTGTTACCTACTATTCATTATCATCACCATTATATCATTGGTACAACAGATCCTGAATGACCTTGGCACATACCTACACAAGGCCATCCCTGACACACGCCTCACCATCCGTCGATACGCCGACGCCAAATTCGAGTACCTCAGTTACTGTCTCAAGGTGAAGGAGATGGATGATGAAGAGCTACAGTTTGCCCAGCTGCAGGAACCACTCTACAGGGTTGAAACAGGCAATTATGAATATAGGTGAGGAAATAGGGGAAGGCCCAAGAAAAAGTGGAAAACGTGTGTAATGGAAGATATGAATTTAATGGGAATAGAAGAACATATGGTACAAGATAGACAGATGTGGAAAACAGTCATCGCCCGTCCAACCCCATCCTAAATGGGAAAATACGGACGTTAAACGAAAATGATGATGATGATGATGAAATATGGGAATGATTCTCTGTCTGTCTTTTCTATTGTTTAGTCTAGATTGAGAAAGGTGATGACAAAAAACAGGAAGCCCAATTTAGGGGAGAAATTTATTGTGGTTAATTGTAGGTGTACTGAATCTTCCACACTGCATCACAAAACAGATCTCCTATTAGTAACATTGAGGTGATTTGTTTCCTGATATAGTTTGGAGGAATCGGTAGACCTACAATTAAGGTGGTAATTATTTTTTGTTACATTGGAGTGCCTTGATTTCTCCAAAGTCTGCCAGGAAACAGGACCAGAAGAGCAAACATAATAGTGTTCTGTTGCAAGGAATAGTTTGGAAGATGCAGTTGCTCCAGATTTACCAACACAAAACTTCCTCCTTAATTAACCATCAAGAGATTCTGGCCTTAAAATCCTCACCAGTGGAGTATAATGAATCATGACAATCCAACCCACAGACTGGTGCTACGATGTCGTCAGGAGGCCAGAGCTAAGTTTGCCAAGCTGAGGTCAGATGTATTGGTCAAAATGGAGCTGCTTGACTCTAAACATGTCCAACACCTCACTGATCAACTCACCAGACTCATTGAAGGACTTGCTGCATATCACACTCAATGCCAGGTAAATTAAGCTGTTCCATTTATATTTCTATGTCTTATTTTTTGAGCCATGTATCAGACTCAATGCCAGGTAAACTCAACTCTTCCTTTTATATTTCTATGTCTTAGCTTTAGAGACATGTATCAGACTCAGTTCTAGGTAAACTCAACTGTTCATTTTATATTTCTATGTCTTACCTCTTCATTTCTATCTTCTCACTCTTGCTGCTATGTCTTCCAAGCCTATCATGGTCTTTCTTCCTCTACATTTCAAGTAATGTAAAGGATTTAAGGTAATGATAACACTACTACAGTACAGGCATTTCCTGATAAGTTATGTGAAGGATGTTTGGTAATGAAGGTTTTATGTCTTCAGGAGTTGATGCATGGACGACATTGGTTCCCCATTGAACTGGACATGGTGGGAACAACACTCAACTCAAACCTCAATGACGGTCTCCAGGTATAATACAATAGTTGTGGTTATGGTTGTAGTTGTAGAGGTGATGCAGAGGAAGTCAAGAGATGTGTGACAAATGATGACTGGGAAGTAGAATAGCTCTTTTATTAAGGGACCCTGTGATATAGTAAGAAATTTAAAGGAATTCTTCAAACATTGCCACAAAACACACACACACCTACAGTATATGGAAGGAGCTTGTTTTGTGACGTGGTCAGGAAGAATCAGAAGGCTCCAATTTTCATACACCATCACAGGGTCCTTAAAGGGAGAAGCTCGTGTTATTGGTGAATTGGAGAACTACTGGTTACTCCAAAAAATACCAGGAAACAGATGATCTAAATGTAATCTATAAGGGATTTGTTTCCTAATATAATTATATAAAAGATATATATATATATATACCAGTCATCAGAATGTTGTTATCCACTTTTTCCCCCCCAGACTGGAGACTACGAGGACGAGGACGATGATGATGAACTCCTGGAGACAACGACTGAGTCAGCCACGGAGGCCAGGGAGACACATGACCTGGTGACACCCCTGGCTGACCTCACCATCAACGCACACCACAACAACACCAATACCAACACCAATACCAATACCCCTGCCAGGGAGGGAAACTTTGAGGAAGTGAATTTGCTCGGAGATTTTTGAGTCAACACAGACGAGCTAGAGAAGAATGGGAGACACATAGAAGGAGATTATAAGTAAAATTTATGTTGCACATAGGGCCTACTTGTGTTGATTTAAGGGACCCTGTGATGAAATCAGAATTTTGGAGATAAGTGAGTCTTTCAAGTATTGCCACGAAATACACACACCTATATGGAAGGAGCTTGTTTCGTGGCATAGTCAGAAGGAATCAGAAGCCTCCAAATTTCATACATGATCACAGGGTCTTTAATGTACAGTTGCACTATCAATAATTGAATGACTTTTTTTTATGGACATTTTTATAGAGCCTTAATATAACACGAATGAGAACTTATATCCACCACTTTATATCGCACTTCACTTTGTAATTGAAAATCGCCAAATGGTTTAGTTATGGTTTAGCCTCTGACTAACACAGTGGTAGAGTGTGCGGCTGGAGTTTCTGTGGTCCGGTGTTCGAGTCCTGCTTGGGACACTTTAAATATCTTTCACTGTTGCCAGAGGTTTACCACCCCTGTGGGCAGGGGGTCGGGAGTTTGAGTTGACTCGAGTTTGACATTGGTGGAGAGGTTTATGATGTGTGCTATAGTTGTGTTTCATACAGTCTAGTGTGTGCTTCACACTGTCCCATTGACTACCACTCATTGGCAGCCTTTAACCTTTAGGGTAGCCAAGCTTCAACCCCGTACACCTCTGAGTGGGTTTATATGGGATTTTTGTAAGTTGCTGTTTACCTTCTTGCCTGTTTAATATATTCTGACAATAGTCCAAGCATATTAATTAATGATTGAGATATTCTTTTTGGTTTGTCCTTGGTGCTTCCCTCAAACATAAAATATCATCTGATAGCAGTCAGAGAAGAGTGCAATAGTTTAAAGAGTAATTAGTATTATTTATTGTTTATTCTGAATGCTATATAAATAGGAATTATATATTCCATTACTTTATTTTACTAGTCAGTTGGTCAGTATTATACTTTATAAGTCATATAATTTTAGTGATAGTTTAATGCCATCAAGTGACCGTTTATAATTACTGTATCATCATGCATTACAATAGAAACTCATTTTTACCTCGTGACATGTACGGTACTGGATTATTTTCCTGTCATATTTTATTATTCATAAAGCAGAGGTTCATTAATGTGATAGTCTTATCGTTATTTAATTACTATATTGCTGTTCTGTAGCAGTATTGCCACATCCGGCTAGGTCCCAGTAGTCTGCTGTGGTCTAAGTCCCGGTAGACTGCTGCAGTATAGGTTAGGTCATGTAAGGTCAGGCTAATTCCCAAATACCCCATTTGAATAATCCCTGTCTTGGAAATGGGGCATTGCCCAGGGAAATGTCATAGATGAAAATAAGGTTATAATGATATAAATTTGTGGATAATGATGCTAGAAAAGCAATCACAGAGAACAGCAATATAGTAAATATTACATCTTATTACATCTTGAATATAGGGTAATGGGATATTGATGATGGTGATGGTAGGTTATTATTAGTCTTATCAGATACGCTACCAAAGCTTTACAAATATTTACAAATTTGGATTTATACACTTGGGGTTTATCATATGGACACATTTTTCTTCATGCTCGGATGTTGGTGAGTTGGAGGATGGAGAAAACCATACAGTGACCAGTGTGACCAGAGAATGGAAGAATAATTTAAGTTATTTAGTAGTTGTGTGATGTCCACTTTGGGCTAGTTACTATTGATTAGCATTTGACATAAGAGAATTTATGTAGTCTAATAAAATTATAAAGAAATGTCATGAGCTGTAATTTCCTCTCAACTTAGCAGTACTGTACACTCACAATCTAAACTATGTATCCAGGTTTGCTAATTAGCCTGATTGAGTAATAAGTGAACTCAAAATAAATATGAAACAGGTACAGTATGTTAAATTAATCGAAACTTCAACAAGATCTGCATACACATTTGGGATTGTGAGTGTAAAGTACTAAGATAAAATAAATAATGTGTTTGGTTCGTTTATACATTTATATATGGATGAGACTTGGTGGCTTCTGATTCCTCCAGACTGCCTCAAAATAAGTTCCTTCAATATAGGTGGTGTTTGGGATAATGTTTGAAGGACTCTCTTACATTACAACCAATTTTCAGACTACATCAAGGCTGGTTATAATGTATTAGAATAGCAACTAGACTATTTTCAGCCGAAAAAAACAAAGAAATTTAATGAGGAGGTTGGTATATTCTACTCAGGTTTAAAAAAAATGTAGTAGAGTATATGAGTGGTAGTGATAATACCACTGTCCCCTAAATTCGCCTTTGGTAGGACCATGTAGTTCCATGGGTATGACGCTCATGGTAAGTTAAACAGGATTTACAGCTACAGTAGGAAGTAACAGTGTTGGCTGTTGGGCTATTATTGGGCTACGAGTGGGGCAGTGAGCCCGGTGGGCGGTTAAAGGCACCCCAGTCTCTCTGCAGCGGAGGTTGTAAGTGCATGGGAATTTTCCCAAGATCTTGGGGTTTTAGGGGATACCTTGGGACCTTTGATACTTAAGTCGAAAATCGAGCTTATCTTGGGATTCTCTGGTTCTTTTGTAATAAAAAGAAACTATACGGAAATTTCAAGTACAGTAGTTCCAACGTAAAACGCAGTAAAATAAAACACTTTCTGATTATTTACATTCCATGTGCAAATAGTGAAAGCTAAGATAAAATGATCTGGTGATCAATACGTAGGATGAGTTGGCTGGTCAGTGGTCAGTGAATAATAACCGGCGGATTGTGTATACAGGTACAAGAAGGTTTACGTAAAACAAGGTTTGCTTGCTGAACAGGTAACATGGTAGGAGAGACATGCCTCGTTGTCAATGGAAACAATCATATGATCTAATTAAAGATGTCAGAGGAAAAAACTCGGGGAAAAAAGATAAATGTGTCATCTGCTCATGATGGTAGTCACTTGCAGGCAGTAGATGGAATGGAAAAATATAGAGGACAGACATTTTTTCAGTAAATTGTTTAGATACGTAAGAACACTTTATGGTAAGGTAAGTGTCTCATTAGTCCATTTTATGCTTGTAAGACCTAATCTAACCTAATAACAAATCTAATTCAAGGAATTTTGGGATTTCTTGGGATATATTGGGGAGCAGTATTGGGAATTTCACACTTTTCCGCTGGCAACACTGGTGGTGACATTGGGTGAACTACAGCACCACACGTCCCTCGCTCTCAACACACACACACACACTCAGACATACAATCAGACACAACACAACACAACAGACAGTAATAGCACAGCCACAAGAGAGAGCGGGAGTACCGTTGCTTTTGCCGCTGTGAGTGTTTTTTTCATAACACTTTGGGATACACTTGTTGACTGTTTCTATCCACCACCACCAACCACCAGTAATAAACACACACACAATCAATGGTGGTGGTTATATCAAGTGTCCCAAAGCTGTATTATCATTAGTCAAGAGCTTTATAGTAAATACACATCGACTTTACAGAAGCTAGACAACTAGTGGAAGAGGGAACACAAGAATTGAATTGCCTCCAGCAGCAGGACACACAAACACACACACGTGCTATTATTATTATTATTATTTGTGTTTATCACCAGTGTTAATTAAATACAGTAAATCTACCTATTGACATTTTATCTGTTCTATCGTTTTAGATACTGATAAATGCGTGTTTTCCATTTTTCCTTTCCCAAATAGTGGTTGACAGATAAATAATAGTTTTTCCCCTCAAAATTTAACACGTAAATTATTACTGCTGGAGACTATAGTGTATTGTCCCATGGTGAAGTAAATTACCTATATTTAATTATTTAATCGTGATCGTGTTTGAAAATTGGAGGCTTTTGATTCCTTCTGAATATGCCATTAATTAAACAAGCTCCTTCCATATAGGTGTGTGTGTGTGTGTGTTTCGTGGCAATATTTGAAGGACTCGTTTACCTCCAATTTTCTGTTTAATTAATGCCAAGACCAACAAGTGTAGATAAAATTAACAGTGTGATGGAAAAGAGAATTGGATCATATTACCGGTACCAGCTATAGTGTAGACAGTGGTGAACCGCATACTGTAATATACACTTATTAATATGAACTCTGATCATTCGGTCCTTAATTAGCAGTACAAATTTGAATAGTAATAATATTGTGAGTGTAATAACATACATTAATTACGAAGACTAAGAGAAAATAGTCTTGCTTGTCCACATATCGAAAATAAATATATATATATAGCCTGGTACCATACTATAATATGGACCGTATTCAGCAACATTATTGGTGCATACGATGGTGTGATACCGGTACGATGGCTCATATAGACAAGTAATACAGCCATGGTATACACGATGGCACGGTCGATGTTGTTGCATACCGCTCTTATGTTATGTATTGAGTTATTGACATTTACACCCAACTCACGACAGGTACACATAAGGGAATGGCTAAATAAAGAACCTGCCAATAACGTTGAATATTATATAACCAGGCTTTATGTACTGTAATATAGCTAAATGAAAGTAGCCTAATCTGTGAGACGAAGGAATACCGGTAGTAATGTAATGAAATCTTAGTAATGAGAGTAATCTGTGAGACGAAGGAATAGTAATGTCTTTTGGCTATACAGGAAACATCATGTAAACTGATCTCTTTGCACCAAATGCCCGTTATTAATTAAAGGACCCTGTGATGATATAGTCAGAAAATTGGAGATAAACGAGTCCTTCAAATATTGCCACGAAACACACACACCTATTATGGAAGGAGCTTGTTTCGTGGCATGGTCAGGAGGAATCTCTAGAAGGCTCCACTTTTCTTCATATGCAATCACAAGGTCCTTATAGTTTTTATCACTTGTATTGTATTCCAAGTCTAACTCAGAGGACTTGAATTCTACCACAAATGTCATTCCTACGGGTACAGTTACGGACATAAGAAACAAACACACACACACACACACACATAGGGTAGACTGAGATGTGTACAGAGGTGCTTCCTATTCTATGCTTGATAAGGGGCCCGTTTGAAGTGTGTATAGTTCATATGTCCGCAACTGTACGTTACTGGTTAAGTATATAATAATAATAATATTTTTTTTATTATCAAACCCGATGTAAAGACTTGATAGGAATGTGTGACCAAAGACGGACCCAACCCAAGATACCACCATATATAGCATCTGCTGATGTTAATAGTATGCTTTGAGGATTACCACATTCGTTAACACATGCTGTAGGCCTAATTAAGCTACTCCTCAAACCAAACCTATACCCTGTCTACTGTATTGTTGAAGTTTTCGATTGTACCATAATAAGGGAGAAGACAACACCAAGGAAGGTCACCAAACACGAAGGAAAGTTGGGACTGTTAAAGAGAGGAAAAGGATTGGTTTGTTTGTGTCTGAAGGGGCGCCCATACCCTGGAGATATGAATATGACCCTGGGAACATGATTATGAAGGAATAAAGGACGGAGAGCGTTTGAAATAATTGTCAGGTGTGATAGTGAGTGATGAAGGTGTGGGTTGTGGTGTGGGTGTGGGCGGCTGGTCTCGCTGCAGCCGTCACTTCAGATTGGGCATACGATGGAACCACCTTCACCTTGGCTCACCTCAATATCACCTACAATGATCTGGTGAACGATAAAACGGTGACCATATACCAGATTGGTCGGTACGCTAATGGAGGTGTAAAGGCTGCCTCAGGTTTACTCCAGTTGGGCAGGAGTACCAAGGGTTACTCTATCAAGCGAGTCCCTTTTGGCTGCACCCTCCCCTGGGACCTGAACATCCCTGAAGAGCCCTGGGTGGCCCTTGTAGCCCGGGGTCAGTGTGCAGACAAGGAAAAGATAATGAACGCCATGGCTCTCAATGCATCTGCTATTGTTTTCTACACAAGAGACACGAGGGCACATCTCAAACAACTCGGACTGAAGGCTCTTGAAGGTGAGTACGATACTGTGTTCCTGTATTACCTGTAGTTCCAGATAGTTACACAATTCTATTAAGGGACCCTGTGTGTGATGTAGTATGAAAATTGGAGATTAATTGAGACATACAAGTGAACCAATAACAACGCTTATCCTGTTTCATATTTTTATCTAGATCTTGTTAAGTTTCGAGTCATTTAACATACTATAAGTGATCCAATTATAACGCTTATCCTGTTTCATATTTGCATGAGCTCGCTTAATACTCGATCAGGGTATTCGAAGCAAACCTGGATACATATTTTGGATTGCAAGTGTACAGTACAACACAGCGATCATGAGACAAGGGAGTTTACCCACGAGGCCACGCCCATCAACAGTTAGCTATAAGGACAAGAAGACTGGGGAAGTTCCTGGTGTGACCTTTTAAATCTTATAGCCTGAAACCCGATGACATTATTACTTAAGGATTCTGTGATCGTGTTTGAGAATTGGAGGATTCTGATTGCACCTGACTATGCCACTAAACAAACTCCTTCTATATAAGTGGTGTTTCGTGGCAATATTTGAAGGACTCGTTTACCTCCAATTTCCTAACTATATAAATCAAGGAGGAAGTACAGTATTGGTAAATCTGGAACAACTGATTCCTTCAAATTATTCCAAGCAACAGAACACCATTATTTTTGTTCATATAGTCCTGTTTTCTGGCATACTTTGGGTTGAATCATGGCACTCCTATGTAACAAAAGTGAATTATTACCGTACCTCCTTATGTAGAAGTAAGTTGTTGTTTGCGCTTCAGCAGATACCTTCATTTTTTGTTATACCCAGTTTCCCAGTGGTAGTGTGAGTTACTCGTTTGTTTGTCCCCTTCCTCTTCCTCCTCCACCAACACCACCTATCGATACTTCCTTCTCTCTCTATACCTTCATTCGACTCTACTCCTCCTCCTCCTCCTCCTACCACTTCCTTCTCTCTATATACCTTCATTCGACTCCTCCTCCTCCTCCCTCCTCTCTTCCTCTTCCTCCTCTACCTACCACTTCCTTCTCTCTATACCTTCATTCGACTCTACTCCTCCTCCTCCTCCTCCTCCTCCTCCTCCTCCTACCTCCTCCTCCTCCGAGTCCATTCGACTCCTCCTCTACCTGCCACTTCCTTCTTCCTTTAGGCTACTCCTCCTCCTCCTCTTACAAGAATTAATAGGTTTGTTGATCTTTGAAGGTTCTTTGTATTTCTTCCTTCTTCCTCCCTCCACTCTAGGCTAGGCTATACTCCTCTTTGCCTCCTTCATAAACCTCTTACTACCCTACACTCCTTCAATTTCTTCCTCTTTACCTTCTGTACAAGCCTCTTCCTCTCCTTCCTTCTCTTCTTTGCCTCCTACACAAGTCTCTTATTACTCTCCTTCCATCCTACCTTCCTTCACTGTCTTTCGTTGTACGTACAGTTCTTTCCCAGTGCCATTGTAAATAATAAATATACTGGATATTATATAGCCTAGTCGACTCGGGTTGACTAGCAAGAAGGACATTGTGATCTCAGCCCCTTGTTTTGGTCATAGAGGAAATAAAAGTTTATGAGTTAGCTATATAAACAGTGTCCTGGAAGTGAGTCGTCAAGGTTGAATTTAGACACTCAGAACAATTCACTTGAAAGGGTAATAATTCACTTTTGTTACCTTGGAGTGCATTGATTCCTCCAAAATATGCCAGGGAGTTGAACAGGAGGACAAGATGAACAAAAATAATGGTGTTTGTACTGTTGCTTGGAATGGTTTGGAGGAATCCGCAGTTGCTCCAGATTTACCAACACATATATTTCCTCCTTAATTGAGGACCCTATAACCTCTCTCTCTCTCTCTCTCTCTCTCTCTCTCTCTCTCTCTCTCTCTCTCTCTCTCTCTCTCTCTCTCTCTCTCTCTGGGTTTTCCACAGTCATTCATCTCCTTTTATTTAGTTCCTTCTGGGCCTCTATCCCATGGAGGTATGTTCAATCCCCTTCTCCTTCCGGCCTTAGCGGGAAGAATAATCGCTGTTTTTTGTTTTCCTATTCTGTGACGTATAAGGAAGGAAAATATTCAGTGTTTGCGTTCAATGTAGTGTGATGTAGTCAGAAAATAAGTGATAAATGAGTCCTTCAAATATTACCACGTAACACACACACACTTACTGTATATTATGGAAGGAGCTTGTTTCGTGGCATAATAGTCAGGAGGAATCAGAAGCCTCCAATTTTTATACACAATCACAGGGTCATTAATTTAAGGGGAGATTCTCTTGTTGGACGAATTGGAAGGCTATTGATTCCTCCTATCTATACCAGAAAAACAGACACCCCTAATTATACTAATACAGGATCTGTTTCGTGGCATATTTTGGAGGAATCACGACCTTCCAAATCACCAACAAGATAATCACCACTTATAATTATGTTGGTAATTCTTTTTTGTTACATTGGAGTGCCTTGATTCCTCCAAAGTATGCTAGGAAACAGGACCAGAAAAACGAAAATAATGATGTTCTGTTGCTTTGGACAGCTTGGAGGATTCAGTTGCTCCAGATTTACCAACACAAAACTTTCCCCTTCCTAACTTTAATAACTTATAGAAAACGTAATGCGATCCAAGACAACTATATAATTTACAACTTATAACTTACAACTTATAAACAAATACAGTAATAGGTATATGTAAGGGTATTTACTTTGAAGGATATCTGTACATTTTCACCATGATAACATTACCTAACACTATAATTATACGGTATACATGTAAGATAGTCGAGTTTGTTGTTGTGTTGTGTTGTGTTGTGAGGCGGCCACTCATTAGGGATACTGCTGTCCTCTTACCTACCTGTGGGCCACTCAGCAGGGATAATGTTATAGTCATGTGGACTTACGTGTGTGGACTTACGTGTGTGGACTTTTAAACAGCACAACGACGCTACTTGACTATATTATTATCATTCAGTATTTCTTTTGTGTGTGTGTGTGTGTGTGTGTGTTCTTACCTAGGCCCTATAGGTATTGTTACAGGATTGAGTCAAGGTCGTAATTTTTGTCCCGTATTTTAAAACACAATCATCATATTTTTCTTTAAAGTTTTGTCCTATGTATGTTTATGACACACACACACCACCACCACTTGTTCTGGTAATTTGTTCCATTCGTCTATTACTCTATTTGGAAAACCATATTTATCTCGCTCTGTGTGTGTGTGTGTGTGGATAATACACTATGCATCTTCTAAATAGGCCTAGTCTAATAATAATAATATGACCTAACCACTATCACTGCCAAGGCTGACTGAGTGAGTGAGTGAGTGAGTTGCAGATAATAATACCTCGTTCTTCCTTCCTTCCTTCCTACCTCACCACCTCACTGCCTTAATTTCTCTTCCGCTTCCGACCCTCCTCCTCCTCCTCCTCCTCCTTCTCACGTGTTACTTTTGCCCTTGACATTACACTTTTTATAGGGAAGTGAGGTTCTTGTGGGTGGAGTATCTCTCTCTCTCTCACTCTCTCTCTCTCTGTATGTGTGTCTGTATTCTCTATTATGTGTGTGTGTTACCTCTCTCAGTGTGTGTGTGTGTGTGTTACCTCTCTCTCTCTCTCTCTCTCTCTCTCTCTCTCTCTCTCTCTCTCTCTCTCTCTCTCTCTCTCTCTCTCTCTCTCTGTGTTACCTCTCTCTCTCTGTGTGTGTGTGTGTGTGTCTATTCTGTGTGTCTGTATTCTCTATGTGTATGTTTCTCTCTCTGTATTCACTGTGTGTTTGTCTGTATTCTCTATGTGTGTGTGTTACCTCTCTCTCTCTCTCTCTGTGTGTGTGTGTTTGTATTCTCTCTCTGTGTGTGTATATATATAACGACACTGGGGTAGCCTCTCTCTCTCTCTCTCTCTCTCTCTCTCTCTCTCTCTCTCTCTCTCTCTCTCTCTCTCTCTCTCTCTCTCTTTGTGTGTATAAAACTTGACACTCTCTGGGGTAGCCTCTGTAACTCGGCTGGGGACATGATGAAGAAAGAGTGAGGAGGAGAGGGAAGGGGGAGACGGGACAAAGAGAAAGTGAGAACAGAAGGAAGAGGAGATTAGTCTGTTTAAGAGTGGTTGGACTGTAGTAAATATAATGTATGTGGAAGAAGAAGGATATGAGAAGAGAAGGAGGAAGAGGAATAGATTAGGATAGGATGGTCTGTAGTAAATAATAATGTATGTGGAAGAAGGATATGAGAAGAGAAGGAAGAGGAGGAGGAGAAGAATAGGATAGGATAGTCTGTAGTAAATAATAATAATATATGTGGAAGGAGGAGAATATGAGAAGAGAAGGAGGAAGAAGAGGAGGAGGAGAAGGAGATTAGGCTAGTCTGTAGTAAATAATAATAATAATATATGTGGAAGAAGGATATGAGAAGAGAAGGAAATTAAGAATAGTAGTTGAAACGAAGAAACGAGAAGGAAAATAAACACGACTTACAAAACAGTAGATAGGAAAGGAGGGAATGTGAATAGCCTAACCTAGCTGGAGGCGAGTAAAAAAAAAAAAAAAACGACTAGTCTAACCAAACCCAAGTGGTGAAAATATATCGTTCTCAATGTCACAGCTGTGTATTCATCAGTTTTTGTCTAGGTCACACTACATTTTGCCTTGAATTTACCAGTTTATACAAAAAATATGGTGTTAGGCCTATACTTCCATCCATATATATATGTTTGTGTGTGTGTGTGTGTGTGTGGGTGGTGTATAAATGTTAGTGAGGGAATTATTTGTACACATCTTAGTAGCCTAATCTCTTGTCCTTCCATTAGTTCTCCTCTTTCTCTTCCCTTCTCTTTCTCTCCCATTCTTCCCTTTCCTTCTCTTCCCTTCTCTTCCTCTCCCATTCTTTCCTTTCCTTCTCCCTTCCTTTCCTTATCTTCCTCTCCCATTCTTTCCTTTCCTTCTCTTCTCTCCCATCCCCTTTCACCCTCTCCTCTCCTCTGCCTTCCCATTCTTTCCTCTCCCTTCCCTTCCTTTCTTCTCCTATCCCTTTCCTTTCCTTCTCATCCCCTTCCTCTCCCTTTCCTTCCCTTTCCTCAACATTTCTCTCCCCATTGTATTGTTATAGTGGTGTGCTTATTCCTGTCACCCCTCACCACCCCCTGCGTCTCTCTCTCTCAGCAAGGGATACAACACACACACACACCACACACACAGACACACACACACACTCTCTCTCTCTCTCTCTCTCTCTCTCTCTCTCTCTCTCTCTCTCTCTCTCTCTCTCTTGAACTATTATAATGATCTTAGTGTTGTGTGTAGTACCCAAGATAATCACGTGTACCAGAGCTTATGGGAAGCCAAGATAGTTAGTTAGTCGACCACCTCACGTGTTATGGCTTGTGGTCACTTGTCTTACTGTTACAATGTGTATGTGTGAATGTGTGTGTGTGTGTGTGTGTGTGTGTGTGTGTGTGTGTGTGTGTGTGTGTGTGTGAGACAAATTATACAGTTATTATCAAAAGTACTGCTGTCATCATTTTTTCGAGGCCGTTTTATTGAAAGGTGTAGCAAGACTTTACAAACGGTACTGTCATAAGCACTATATAAATATCCAGGTGTGCTTCGAATACCCTACCTAGAGACAGTAAATAAATAAATACACACAGACAGATAGCCTATAGACACACAGACAGATAGCCTATAGACACACAGACAGATAGCCTATAGACACACAAACAGATAGCCTATAGACACACAGACAGATAGCCTATAGACACACAGACAGATAGCCTATATAGACACACAAACAGATAGCCTATAGACACACAGACAGATAGCCTATAGACACACAGACACATAGCCTATAGACACACAGACAGATAGCCTATAGACACACAGACAGATAGCCTATAGACACACAGACAGATAGCCTATAGACACACAGACAGATAGCCTATAGACACACAGACAGATAGCCTATAGACACACAGACATATAGCCTATAGACACACAGACAGATAGCCTATAGACACACAGACACATAGCCTATAGACACACAGACACATAGCCTATAGACACACAGACACATAGCCTATAGACACACAGACACATAGCCTATAGACACACAGACACATAGCCTATAGACACACAGACACATAGCCTATAGACACACAGACAGATAGCCTATAGACACACAGACACATAGCCTATAGACACACAGACACATAGCCTATAGACACACAGACACATAGCCTATAGACACACAGACACATAGCCTATAGACACACAGACACATAGCCTATAGACACACAGACACATAGCCTATAGACACACAGACACATAGCCTATAGACACACAGACACATAGCCTATAGACACACAGACACATAGCCTATAGACACACAGACAGATAGCCTATAGACACACAGACAGATAGCCTATAGACACACAGACAGATAGCCTATAGACACACAGACACATAGCCTATAGACACACAGACACATAGCCTATAGACACACAGACCCATAGCCTATAGACACACAGACAGATAGCCTATAGACACACAGACAGATAGCCTATAGACACACAGACACATAGCCTATAGACACACAGACACATAGCCTATAGACACACAGACCCATAGCCTATAGACACACAGACAGATAGCCTATATAGACACAACAACAAATACAGTTAACATTCTTCAAAGCCATATAATTTTTCTTTAGTGTTTCTTTTTTTTATGTACAGTACAGTACTATATGACCTGAGGCGGAGAAGTGCTGGTGTGTACTTATTTTGTACTTATTTTGTACTTAGTTTGTCACACTCACTCACTCACTCACTCACACACACACACACACACACACACACACACACACACACACACACACACACACACACACACACACACACACACACACCATCCTCAATACTGACTTCTGCCCCTGATGTCTCCTATTTGGCACTAATAAGGAACTTGATATTGGGAGAAATTGACCATCTTTCACTTGGGCTGTACCGTACCACCCATTCACGTGTCCAACTGTATGTGTGTGTACGTGTATAGCTTTTAAAAACGTCAATGCATGCGATGGTAATTAACCTATAAGGGAAACAGCTGTGATACAAGTGTTCAAGCCAGGTGTGTGTGTGTGTGTGTGTGTGTGTGTGTGTGTGTGTGTCTATTAAATTACGATACATTCAAGTTTATTTTATGTTTCGACACTTTTGTTCGCGACTGTACATTAGTGTTGTTGTTATTGGTATATAGGATGGTAGCTGTAGTGTTAGTAGTGATGATGGTAGTGGTGGTAGTAGTGGTAGTGGTGGTAGTAGTAGTAGTAGTGGTGGTGGTGTCAGGTTAGGGAAGTGAAAGGTAGTATTGGGTGAGAGGAAAGACAATCAGATATCCACTCATCAGTTATTCAGAGAGAGAAGGAGAAGGAGAAGGAGAAGGAGAGAGAGAGAGAGAGAGAGAGAGAGAGAGAGAGAGAGAGAGAGAGAGAGAGAGAGAAATATGGTAAGAAAAAAATATAGGAATGAGTGAGAGAAAGAAATATGGTAAAAAAAAACATAGGAGAGTGAGTGAGAGAGAGAAAGAAATATGGTAAGCAAAAACATAGGAGAGAGTGAGTGAGAGAGAGAGAAAGAAATAAGAAAGAGAAAATATAGGAGAGAGAGGGAGAGAGTTAATTAGTGAGAGAGAGAGAGACCCCATATATGCAGCAGGAACAGTAGTAACAACAATGAAACACCACCACCAGTCCACCAGGAAGGAACACACACCAGCCAGAGTTAGATTATAAGCTGACAACAACAACAGAACATACACGTGCTGAAGGAAGACAGATGTTGATGAGAGAGACCCCATATATGCAGCAGGAACAGTAGTAACAACAATGAAACACCACCACCAGTCCACCAGGAAGGAATACACACCAGAGTTACAGTATTATAAGCTGATAATAACAAAAACAGAACATACACGTGCTGAAGGAAGACAGATGTTGTTGTATGTACAGTTGCCAAAAAAGCTAGGTACTGTGACAACTATTGATACAACATTAAATATATTAATGTCCATAGTTGTTTGTTTGTTTGTAGGGATTATAAGTATGTATTACAGAAGGATATGTATACTTCCTTCTGTTATACAAGTGTTTATAGTCCATTATAAGTATGTATTATAGAAGGATATGTATACTTCCTTCTGTTATACAAGTGTTTATAGTCCATTATAAGTATGTATTATAGAAGGATATGTATACAGTACTTCCTTCTGTTATACAAGTGTTTATAGTCCATTATAAGTATGTATTATAGAAGGATATGTATACTTCCTTCTGTTATACAAGTGTTTATAGTCCATTATAAGTATGTATTATAGAAGGATATGTATATTTCCTTCTGTTATACATGCTTATAGTCCCTACACATAGTTGTGGATATAACTTATAGGGTTAAAGTTCTATCAAGATATGTCGCAATACCTTTTTTGGAAACTGTACACTCGTGATACGGTACAAATAATTTCTGACCAGAGTGCATGTGTATGAAAACTGGTGGCTTCTGATTCCTCCTGACCACGCCATGAAACAAGCTCCTTCCATATAGTTGTTGTTGTTTCATGGCAATATTTAAAGGACTCGTATAACTCCACTTTTCATAATTATGGGGACTATATAGTGAAGGATTGTTTATTGTCGTTCGTATTTCTTTCACTTGTTTCTTATTTGCTCATGAATTAAAGGAGAGAGAGAGAGAGAGAGAGAGAGAGAGAGAGAGAGAGAGAGAGAGAGAGAGAGACAGAGACAAACAAACAAACATACAAACAGGAACAGACAGACACACAGAGAGACAGACAGACACACAGAGAGACACATAGACAGACATTCAGAGAAAGAAAAACACAGAGACCTTTACATTAAAAGAAATAGCCTAGCCAAGCCTAGTGACGTGTGTGTGTGTGTGTGTGTGTGACGCTGCAACAAACCTTGACTGCTTAGCTTAACAATGCAATGCTACATTTGGACACACACACACACACACACACACACACACACACACACACAGTTGCACTCCATGACCTTCCTTCTTTTCTCTCCTCTCCTCTCCTCTCCTCTCCTCTCCTCTCCTCTCCTCACCTTTTCTGTGTGTGTGTGTGTGTGTGTGTGTGTGTGTGTGTGTGTGTGTGTGTCGTTGCTGATTGGTGAAATAGGAATGACGTCACTGCTGATCTTTATTCTGATTGGTCAAGGATAATAGTAACCGATATAACAAAGCACATACTTACATACATACATATATACATACATACACATATACATACATACATACATATATACATACATACATATATACATAGATACATACACACATACATAGATACACATATACTATGATATACATACATACATATCCTTCGCTTATCCTTAGAGACTTGGAGACATACATACATACATATATACAAACATACATACATACATATCCTTCACTGATCCTTAGGGACATATTTAGTAACTTTTATTATATAGTAAAATTGTAACAGCCTCCAATTTTCATACACGATCGCAGGGGCATTAAATTTACTTGTTTTTTTTTTTTTTTTTTTTTTGGATAAACGTAATACAATATAATTTCACCCTAATTATTTACACACATATTGGCACACGTAGGTAATAAGCCAATTATTCTACCTGTGTGTATGTGTGTGTGTATATGTGTTTTGTATGTATGCATGTATGTGTGTCTTGTAATAAATTAAAAGATGGTAGTTAACCTATTTATTGGAAAGTTTATCATCTAAGAAACAGAGGGAAGCTATAAAACTTTTACGTGAGTTACCCCTATATGGATGATTATATTTGACCACGACTGTATGTGTATGTGGTGTATGTAAATATTTTTTTTTTTTTTTTTTTTTTTTTTTTTTTTTATGTTCCGACACTGGACATAGGCTTGATCAAGCCCGTTATCATGGCCCAGGTCAACTGCTCATACACACACACGTCACGACTTCCGAACTGGTACCCAGCCACAGAGAGAGGGAAGTGAGGGTAATTCCCAAATACTGCAGCTGTTATGGTACCAGTGAGGGTGTTTTACGACGTTCGGTGGCCTTATAGTTAGTGCCTGAAACTCAAATCGGTAGAACAAATTATCTCAGGCCCTCACCTGAGAGGCTCGATCTCCCGACCTCTGGGTTATGAGTCCAGAACACTAACCACTCGGCCACCTCCCCTACATATGTATGTATGTGTATGTAAATATGTGTTTCTCATTCACCCCCCTCGGTAATAATTCATCCTAATCATATAATTATAATCTATTTTAGTATAAAGGTACTTGAAGTAAAATATAGGTTAAGTGTCGGAAAGAAGTTACAAGGAGTTACATACATACATACATCGATTTACTTAGCGGTAGGGTGAGGGGGAAAGGATAGGGGTCGGAGTCGGAGTCGGAGCCGTAACATTAAAATGTCTGGGAGTCGGATCCTTTAATTAGAATCCGAGTCCGGTTATTGGCTCTTGTTTTGTTTTATTTTTGTTTTGTTTATCATAGTGAATTATTTTTATTATTGTTTTGATTACACATTATTGTAGATCAGTTTTGTTTTAATTAAGGAACCCTGTGTGTGTGTGTGTGTGTTGTAGTTAGAAAATTGGGAGATAAATGAGTCCTTCAAATATTGCCACGAAACACACACACACACACACACACACACACACACACACACACACACACCTATATGGAAGGAGCTTGTTTGTTTTGTGGCATAGTAATCAGAAAATTGGAAATAAATGAGTCCTTCAAATATTGCCACGAAACACACACACACATACACACACCTATATGGAAGGAGTTTGTTTGTTTCGTGGCATAGTCAGGAGGAATCAGAAGCCTCCAATTACACGGTCATAGGGTCCATAATAATCTCGATGGAATATTTCAGTGTGTGTGTGTGTGTGTTGACTGCACACACACACACACACACACAAACCTCCCCCCCCCCCACACACACACACACCTCACACACCTTACACCTCACACACACACACACACACACCTCACACACACACACACACACACATCTCACACACACACACACACACACACACACACACACACCTCTCACACACACACACACACACACACACACCTCACACACACACACACACACACACACACACACACACACACACACACCTCTCTCTCACACACATACACACACACACACACACACACACACAGACCTGTTTGAGAAGGGAAGGGGCTGAGGGTGAGATGTTTAATTCAGATGTGGAAGAGAGAGAGAGAGAGAGAACAGGAAAATTCAGAGCTACACAGACACACACACACAGAGAGAGAGAGAGAGAGAGAGAGAGAGAGAGAGAGAGAGAGAGTTATACCATGCAAGCAAAGTATAATATACATTTATGGAAGGAGTAATGAACAGTTGATGTCAAAAGTTGTGTCGCCTTTGATAAGTAGAATGTTGTCGTGAGTGAGACGTGTTTGTTTCTTGTACTTGACACTCGTAGCAGGTCAAATAAATCGTGTGTGTGTGTGTGTGTGTGTGTGTGTGTGTGTGTGCGCGTGTGTGTGTGTGTTTGTGTGTGTGTGAAGATTTAGTAGCTGTTTCTTGTGACCTCAATTTATAGTACAAATCCTCTGACCTTGCTTGTGAAATATATCGACTTATTTGACGCATGTGTACAGTTGAACAAGTAAAAAGTGCAATAAAAATCTTCCTGTATATTTTATCAATGTAAGGTGGAACGTGATTAGCTTAAGGGGGTGCGGGAATAGGGGGACAGGCTTGGGGGTGGTTAGGGTTTTTTGGGGGGGTGCGGGAGTGTGGAGACAGGCTTAGGAAGGGGTTGGGGGTACGGGAATAGGGGACATGCTTTCTACCTCCCCCCCCCCCAAAGCCTGTCCCCCTATTACCGTACCCCCAATCCCCCCCAAGCCTGTCCCCTACTCCCGCACCCCCTTAAAAA
>JAWZYT010000626.1:145000-210000 GCA_034508575.1 Petrolisthes manimaculis | reverse complement strand
ATAGATTGGTCTGATGTCATTAAATGTACCTGCCCTAACAATTCTTATAATCTATTTTACGACAACTTTAAAATAGTATATGATGATTGCTTCCCAGAGAAAAAAATTAAAATACAAAACAAAGATAATCGCAGTCCACATGTTACTCCAGCATTAAAAAAGAGCATTAGAGAAAAGCATCGACTTGAAAGATTAGCCTATAAATGGCCTATAACGTATCGAGAACAATACAGGACATATAGAAATAGACTAACATCACTTTTAAAAGAAGCCAAAAAGAAGTATTACCAAGACCAATTACTAACTAGCCAAGGCAACCCTAAGTCTCACTGGAACTCAATAAATAACATATTAGGTAGATCTGCACATGGCAAAAATAGTGAAATTGAAATAAGACCATTTAGTAATAATATTCCAGCTACATTTAATGAGCACTTTCTGAGAGCAGGAGGGCAAGCAACAGAAAATATAGGAAATGGATTTGATGATTATTTATATAATTCTCCCAATTTTTCAATGTATTTATTTCCTGCTACTATATTTGAAATTGTAAAATGTATTACAGCATCTAAGACTTCTTCCTCCGGATATGATGATATTTCCCCAGTTGTTTTAAAACATACAGCTAATATCATATCTGCTCCATTGACACATATAGTGAACTTAACATTAAAAACTGGTATTTTTCCTGATGCACTAAAAAAAGCTAAAGTTATACCACTTCTAAAATCAGGCAAGAGATCCGATATTAAAAATTACAGGCCTATCTCAATACTTCCAGCATTCAGCAAAGTCTTTGAAAAAGTCATTACTTCCCGTCTTGTATCATTTCTTGAATATAATAATCTACTAACTGACAGTCAGCATGGTTTCAGGGCAGGTCGTTCCACAGAAACAGCCATATTACAGTTCACCTCTAATGTATATCGATATTTAGAAAAAAAACATTATTTAATAGGAATATTCTTAGACCTGTCTAAAGCTTTCGATACTTTAAATCACAAAATTTTGTTGTATAAGCTTAATCATTATGGTGTTAGAGGTATTCCTCTAAAATTATTTGAAAGTTACTTAATCAATAGGTCTCAAGCTGTATACTGTAACTCCACTCATTCTTCCTTTATGACTGTTAACAAAGGTGTACCACAGGGCTCAATTTTAGGACCGATACTTTTTCTCATCTATATAAACGACATTGTTAATGCAAGTTCAAAATTCAAATACACCATTTATGCAGATGACACAAATTTACTAATAGACAATATAAACATAAATGATCTTCATATGAATTTAATTACAGAATTAAGAAAAATTAATCATTGGATTAAGATAAATAATTTAAGTTTGAATATCGCAAAAACTAATTATATATTATTTCAAAACCGTTCACTACAACATAACATTCTTCCTGTAACCATAGAAGGAAACACATTAGACAGAGTAAAATTCACAAAATTTTTGGGAGTTTGTATAGATGAGAATATGAATTGGAATCAACAGATCTCACTTGTTACAAGTAAATTAGCAAGGATGTGTGGCATTTTATTCAGAATTCGTAATTTTCTCACACCTAAATCCCTCATTAGTATTTACTATACACTTTGTTACCCCCACATCACCTATTGTGTATCAGTCTGGGCATGTACCTGGCAGTCCTTCATTAAAAAATTATCAATAGCTCAAAATAAAATCTTTAGATGCATATTTTATATGAATAGGTTTCAGTCCACACGAAATATAATAAATACACAAAATTTTCTTAATTTCACAAACATTCATAAATATTTTGTACTATTAAATATATACAAACATCTTACACAATATTGTGGAGGTCAACCTTTCAGAGTGGTATGTACATTATACAACACTCGTGGTAATAATGTCAATCTCATATGTCCACAATTCAGAACATCTCTTTTTAAACACAGTGTACTATGCTTCGGTCCTCAATTATGGAATTCATTGCCATTAAGAATTAAAACTCTTCTTTATAATGGTAGCTTATCAATTTTTAAAAAATCAATAAAAACATATTTATATAACTACCAAAATAGTTAATATTGAAATAAGTTTGTATATATTGTATATTTGGTGTGTTACTATGGTATGGATGATGATATTGTTGATTGTTATTATTGTTATTTTATGATTTGTAAATATTACTATAACTATTGCATTGTTGTCTTGGGATTTGTAAATATCACTACAATTATTGCATTGCTCATTACTATTCATATTATGCTCTAGCTGCGTGTTGCAGTGTGAACATTCATATGTTATAATATGTAATTAAGTCTGTCGGGAAGCTTCGGCTTGACAGGCTATGCCATTGTATTAATGTGTTACGTTATGTTATGTATTGGAAATTTAAGGGCAATAAACCTTTACTTACTTACTTACTTACTTACTTACACACACCTACAGTACAACTGTACTGTACTGTATACCTCCTTCCTTCTCCCCAACACACACACACACACACACGCACTTTCCTTCTCCCCAACACACACACACACACACACACACACTTTCCTTCTCCCCAACACACACACACACTTTCCTTCTCCCCAACACACACCTTCAATCTCCCCAATAATCTCCCCCTTTCCCTCTCCCCAACCGTATACACACCACATTCCCACCCCTCTCTCCCTTTCTCCCTGGCCGTCATTCCCTCCCCCTCCTCCTCCTCCTCCCCCCTTACATATCACACACTTACACACACCGCCTGTCTTGGCAACCAGTGGTCTACAGAGTGAGACAACAACAGTTTCATTTTACGCATTATCTTTTCTTTACAACTCTATAGCAATACCGGGTACTCCTTTATTTTTAATCTGGTATAACTCGACACTCATATACAAGATCGAGTCCAACCAAGGCTGAGATCTGAAGCAGGCGGTTTCTGGACGACAGCCCACCCAAAAAATAAAAAGACTTCATTGCTTCGAAATATGTGTGGCCTCGTGATGTGTGTGTGTGTGTGTGTGTGTCCTTCCTCATTTAATGTTCTTTTATTAATTAAGGGGGTGCGGGAATAGGGGGACAGGCTTGGGGGAGTTTGGGGGGATGCGGGAGTAGGGGACAAGGTTGGGGGTGCGGGAGTAGGGGGACAGGCTTGGGGGGGTTAGGGGAGTGCAGGAATAAGGGACATGCTTTCTACCCACCCAAAGCCTGTCCCCCTATTCTCACCCCCCCCCCCCAAACTACTGTACTTCCAATGGAGATCTTGTTGTACATTTGTTTACTGTCTGTAGGTATTCCAAGCACACTTATAGAACTTGAAATGTAAACAAAACGTGTAGGCTATGTATGATTATATGACAACAAACAACAAACATTATTCTCACCAATATAATATACCAGTGAAGCTTTAGACCGCCAACTATTTAGCCTAGTGAACTTGTTTTATCTTCAGTAGAGTAGGCTATATTATATTCATGAACCAACAAAATGCATGTATGTATGTACTGTGAATCCTAATAAGCAACATCTCCTGGTGAATGTAAATACTGGTGTAAACTTGTATAGTCTCCTCCAGTGTGTCTGTCTGTCTGTTGGCTGCTTGACTTACACCATCATCATAATAATAAGTAGCCTAGTGAAGGGAAACACGAGTGATGAATGTAGCCTAATACTGTACACCTCGCAATCCAAAATTTGTATCCAGGTCGTGTTGAAGTTTCGAATAATTTGACACACTAGTGAACCAATTTACAACTCTTTTATCCTGTTTCATATTTGCCTGAGCTCTCTTAATTAATACTCGATCTGCAGGCTATTCGAAGCAAGCCTAATACATATTTTGTATTGCGAGTATATTTCCGTGACCACTCACTCACCTATACACTTGTCACAATGCCTACACCAACACCAATAGACTAGGTAGTGTTCTATTGGTCTTGGTTTACACATTTACCATTATATTGAGGCTCAAGGTCCATGCAGACTGAGACAGAAGGACGAATGTACACACACACATATTTTGGCATACGTTTTCTCTAAGACCTCAGTCACATAACTAACTATATAAAGACATTTCCATTGCTACAAGTCTGGATAATCAAAATGTATGTGTACCAATGTTTATAAAATTTTCATTGGTTGTTATTAGGCTTACTCCATAATTATAGCCTATATATTTTTGTTTAATAAAGGAAAAATATGTACACTCGGATACCATAGTCTAGCCTACTGTAACCTCTTGGGTTTTAAGGTAAATAAATATAATGTAGTCGTAGACAAGTTAGCCCAAATGTCTACACAACTAGATACGTGTATATACCGGTATGTGCCTCTTATAAAACCATCATGTATCTCTTATAAAACCATCATGTATATTAGGCTCAACGTGTTTCCAAGGTCATATTACTTAGAAGGGAATTGGTGGTGTATTTTAGTCTGGATTAAATAAAGAAAAGGAAAATAAGAAACTAACTACTAGTACTGTACTCTCGATTTGGTGGATTTAAATAGGTCATAATGTAATTGTTTGTCTGTATGCTTGTACTTCATTCTGCTATGTTAACAAGAGTATATACTTTTGATAGATTGGAGTGCCTTGATTCCTCCAAAGTATACCAGGAAACAGACCCAGCTGATGAAGAAAAATAATGGTATCCTGTTTGTTGCCTGGAATAGTTTGGAGGAATCATAATCTCCAAAAATGTCAAAACTATACCTTCCCCTTAAAACTTGGTTCTGCTGCTGTTCTCCAAGTTATCTCTGGCAAATTGGCAATACTGACACGTTAAGAAAATATCCCCTATACATACGTCATCAACTCATAGCATAAAAGATCTCCCCGACCATAATATTATTCAAAGATGATGCCATGGGGTGAGCTTAGGCGCATAAACATCCCGAGGTAGAATAATTTAATATAGGCTACTACTACTATATATAGAAAAAAATACACTGTTTACCTAATACGACTGACACACCAATAAACAAACCGATCGAGGTCAGAAAAATTGGAGAAAAACGAGTTCTTCAAATAATATTGCCACGAAACACACTATCTATAAGGAAGGAGCTTGTTTCGTGGCATAGTTAGAAGAAATCAGAAGCCTCCAATTTTCATACACGATCACAGGGTCCTTATAGGGGTAATTAATTCACTTCTGTTACATTGGAGTGCCATGATTCCTCCAAAATATGCTAGGAAACAGGACCAGCAGATGAACAAGAATAATGGTGTTCTGTTGCTTGGAATAATTTAGAGGAATCATGTACTCCAGATTTACCAACAACACTGCACTTCTCCACCTTAAATGAGTTCCTTTTCCCCACCTTAAATGAGTACCTTTTCCCCACCTTAAATGAGTTCCTTTTCCCCACCTTAAATTAGTTCCTTGTCCGTGAGGCGTGAGTGAAAACAAAATTCCCATTACCTCCATCACGCTCTGCATTCCTCTCTGAGTAATCAACTTTCTGTTTTCCAGTCAAGCGGGTCAGGGTTGGGTTGGGTTGGGTTGGGTTGGATTTCCGGAGACATTATTGCAACTATTTTAACCCCGGAGACAAAACGACAGCGAAAGTTGGCGACAAAAACTTTTGTTAGTTTTGTCCACTTATAGAATTGCTTCCAGGTCCGTGTGTGTGTGTGTGTGTGGACGTTTTGTGTACATGTGTGTGTGTACTTGTCATTATCTCGTGGACAAAGTTTAGGTTATTTATTGGCAGCAAGACAACATGAGTAATACAATGAGCTATAATGAGCTATATAGTAGCCTTGATAAATAATAAAAGAAAGACGAGAATGGTCAGTCTATCACAGGGAAGAAGAGTTGGTAGATATAGATAAGTTGGTATCGTGTGTGTGTGTGTGTGTGGGGATTCAAGGTCAGTTAGAAAGTGTTGCCATATGACGGTCGCCCACTTTTCCCTTCTTCCTCGATCGCTGTTTCCGTGTTATGGTTGATAATAATAGTTTTGTGATGATGTTGTTGGTGGAAGGAAGGAAATTTATTGAAGCGACCAAGAAACAGGTTATTATAGATATCATAGGAGAGAGAGAGAGAGAGAGAGAGAGAGAGAGAGAGAGAGAGAGAAAGAGAGAGAGAAGGAGGAAGATCTTGGCTTGTGTGTGTGTGTGTGTGTGTGTGTGTTTGTCCAGGAGCAGGAAGTTTTTGGACAAGGAAGTAAGTGGACAAAAAACAACATTAACAAGGGGATGTCTTACAGTATAGAATGTTCATAATATACCCTCTACCCCCCATCCCCTATCCACACACACACACACACTCTTAGCCATTCCTGTTTTTTTTTTTTGGAGTGAAATTTGTGACATCAAAACTGGTACCGAATTATACAACTAAAGAGTGTTGTAAATTTGTGAAAGGAGAAGATCTGTGATTCCTCCAAACTAAGCCACGAAACAACAGATCTCATATTAGCTAGTGTGTACAGTACCATTGACTATTATCTATATATGTAAATGAAGAGACTCTGTTTGTCTGTCATTGTATACAAATTGTCATGTGACCACCTACACTCGGTTTGTTTACATAAATTACATTCCACACACTGCTACCGCTGGGAAGGAAAAAATATCGTACCGTGCGTAGCACGAGCTTATGGTCTAGTTACTACTATTACAACACTCACAACTAAAACAACAACTATTACTACTACTACTACTACTATAGTACCACCACTACTACGACTACTACTACCACTACTACTACTACTATCGTTACTGTTACTACGACTTTTACTATTACTATTATTATTAATATTATTATTCTTTGGTACAGATGGTGGTAAAGGAAGCCTGGGAGTGGTATACGTGGACGAGGAGAAGGGATTACAACTGGAAGGAATAATAAAGGATGGACAACAAGTGTGGATTTCTCTCACCAGGGGTCAACCAGTCAAGTATCACGTTACCAACATTAACAGGTAATTGTTTAACTTTATATAATTTATAGGGTCTCTCTCTCTCTCTCTCTCTCTCTCTCTCTCTCTCTCTCTCTCTCTCTTTTGTTTTGGTAATAAAGAATAACACGTGTATGATTTTGTAGCACCTCATAATAATAATAATAATTGAGGGGGTTGAGTTGACGTAAGGTGTTGTTGTATGATTATAGATTGATATGATAATGATTGTAGTTAATATCTTGGTTTGCAGCACCTCATAATAATAATAATAATAATAATTGAGGGAATTGAGTTGACGTAAGGTGTTAAATTGTTGTATGATTATAAATTGATATGATACTGATTTATTTGTACGACGGAAGGAAGGAAAGTGTTGGTGGTTATTTGATTGTGGCTGTACAGAATATAAAGAACCAACAAGGACAAAATTTATGTTAGATCATTGTTGTTGTTATTGTCATCTGCTGGCAGGAAATATCTTCAGACTTAATAATATAAATGATCTATAAATACCAGTTAAAAAAGTGAGGGCTAAATTTAGGACCCTGTTATCGTGTATGAAAATACGAGGCTTCTGATTCCTCCAGACTATGCCACGAAACAAACAAGCTCCTTCCATATAGGTGTGTGTGTGTGTGTGTGTTTCGTGGCAATATTTGAAGGACTTGTTTTACCTCCAATATTCTGACTAGGCTACATCACAGAGTCCCTTAAGTCCAGCAAAAGTCCGGTTACAAGCTAGGGTTAATGCACTTCCTTACCTGTGAAGTGAGAGTGAGAAATGTTGAAAATTATACACAGTCACGCACCATAATCCGTGGCCTGAGATTATAAAAGCAGCCCACCCAAAGCCTACATTGATTCCTAGTGTGTGTGTGTGTGTGTGTGTATGTGTGTGTGTGTGTGTGTGTGTGTTAGCCTAGTGATGGTTTGACCGTTTGAGTGGGCTGTCATCCAGAAACTACCCTTCCTCTTCAAATCTCAGGCTTCGATTTAGGTGGGCTGGCTAGGGGGTTGTTGTAGTGTGTAGTCGATTGTACAGTCATGGTCAATAGTCCTGCAACACATTCCAATAAGATGGCATCGCAAAATTAATCCTAAAAAAAAAAAAAAAAAAATCCTAAACTATAGCTGTTGTTGGTCTCTGCAATTTTGGTTCATAAGATACGATTAAATGGCTTGGTTTTATTCACCAGCTAGGTTGCAGGAACTTTACACCATGACTGTACAATTTCGTTCGAGATGCCTACCAACTGTATAGTGTATAATTATCCACTGGTAAACAACTGAAGTGTTTTTAGCTTGGCATTGGAGTGGAGTATGGTGGGTCGGAAGTTTGTGATGCTCAACCCAGCTTGTGGTGACCAACGCATGTACTTCATCGATTGTCTTATTGTGTGAGTCAGTTGGTGGTAGATTGGTACTGTACTAGCTGACCCTCAATTATCCCTCACATTGTACTTGCTGACCCTCAATTATCCCTCACATTGTACTAGCTGACCCTCAATTATCCCTCACTTTGTACTTGCTGACCCTCAATTATCCCTCACATTGTACTAGCTGACCCTCAATTATCCCTCACATTGTACTAGCTGACCCTCAATTATCCCTCACGTTGTACTCTATCAGTAGTCTGCTACATTCAGATACCATGTAATTATAGTCTGAATGGAAACCCAACATCTGAAACAAGCAGTAGTCTCTGGTAGTCTGCCATGGCTGATAGTAGTCCGAGGAGTGTTGGAGACCATCTGAACAGTGTTTGAAAAAGTGAGTTTTATAAATATCTCCCCAACACTCCTTGAACCCTGCTGGTCCTCCACTATAAGCCATGGCTGTACTTACCCTAAATAATATCCCTCAAACTGTGTTAAGGTAAGTACAGTCATGGTCAACAGTCCTGCAACACCTTCCAATGAGATGGCTTCGAAAAATGATCCGAAGCTATAGCTGTTGGTGTGTGCAATATTGGTTCATAAAATTCACTCAAATAGCTCAACTTTTATTCACCAGGTTGCAGGACTTTTGATCATGACTGTACACTTGGATATCATACTGTAGCCCACCGGAGTTGAAGCCCAAGATCTGAAGAAGGTGCCAGGTACAGTTGGCTCCACTTCCGCGTTTACCACTTAATTTGCGTTGCCAATGTCGAGCCACCTAGAATCTGAATCCCGAACCACGCGTGATCATGATGCGAACCGAGTGAAATGGAACAGTGGGTTGAGTTGGAGAGGGATCCGAAGCTTCAATAGTGATCGAGTATAATTACTGGAATGGGAAAGAATTATTACACTAAGCAACTGAAGGTATTGAGTTTTCGTCTGATATATATATATACAGGAAATTCACCTGTATATATATAACGCTACATTCCAAGGGATTTGTTATAAATTGCATAATGAATACAGAATGTATGTGGCAATTCTATAATCACACACATTCAGTCATTAACTCATTCACACTCACGCACACATTCAAGCATTAACTCATGCACACACACACACATTCAATTATTAACTCATTCTCACACACACCACAAACACATTTAATCATTAACTCAAGCACACACACACACTCAGTTTAATTTTGAGTATGCCCTATCTTGGAAACGGAGTAAATTGCGGAGTAATGCCGGTAAATATTGAAAGAATGACCGTGATTGCGTACGCCAATATTATTATTATTATTATTTGTGAGTGGTGTAGTGATTCTTACCCTGCTGGTATACTAGGAATGGGATGGAGAATCATATATAACCCGTAAAAGTTGTGTTCGTACAACACCGATTCACCAATGCAATTTTGTTGTTATTGTTAATTTTGTTATATTGACAATTGTAGTATTGTACATACGTGAGTATTATCTGGGGACGATAAAAGGTTTAATAATTCTTACCGATATAAATATATCTTGTCACTATTGCAACGTGAGAATTCACACACGGCTTTACCAATTAAACACACAATTATTCGACTTTCTTCCCTCGCATAGTCAGGCAGTAATTATAATTATAAGTGTCTCCTAATATTATGATATATTCATTGAGATTAATGTGTTGGCCAGACAGTGAGACGCCATGCAGGGTTAGTGAACCAATCACAAGTGTCGGAGTGCAGCAGTGTTCCAAAAACCGAATTAAGTTCACAACCGTATATCAGTTACTCCTCTTTCCATCTCACTCTGTAGTGAGTGATTCGTATCAAGATCACACGTGGTTCAGGATTCAAATATCTGTGTGGCTCAACATTGGCAACGGTAAGTGGTAAACGCGGAAGTGGAGCCAATTGTACTGTACTTATCTGCAACTTATAAACACTAGAATGTAAGATAACCGAGTATTAAAGAGATTATATTACTTAGAAAAGGAATCACAGGGTAAAGAGAGTGAGTATAATATAGTTAGGAAATGTAATAGTCGTTTATTATACAGTAAAAGTTTTGTCAGGCTTCCGGCAGATGGAGCAGCTAGATAAGGTGATGCTGTTTCCGCTCAGCTGTGTGTGTGTTTGTGTGTGTGTGTGTGTATGTGTTTGTGTGTGTGTATGTTTGTGTGTGTGTGTGTGTATGTTTGTATGTGTGTGTGTTTGTGTATGTATATTTGTGTGTGTGTATGTTTGTGTATGTGTGTGTGTGTGTGTGTGTGTGTGTGTTAATTGGTATGTATTGTTACACCTGGACCCAAAGTTGTGTCTATGTACAGTTGGGGAACAAAGTATCTGAACACGGTTGTCGGGTTCTGGTAACAATGTCAGGAATAAACACGATAACAATAGACAAACTTTATCCATTACTACATAACGATAACTGATATTGGGAGACTTCAACCAACCACAGACAGTCAAAGAAAAGTTATAATTTAATTCATAAATACTTTTTCTCACTGAAGTGTTCACATACATTATTCCCCAACTGTACATCTCTGGACTAAACTCTCTCGACTCGGTTGTCAATATTTGGCATCTCTGAATCTTATGAAGAGAGAAGCACAAACTACACTGGCTCTAAATATACATACTGAACTGTACAGTCTGTCAATGATGTTACTCACAGTTTTAGCTGGTAAAATCTGGAGTAGAAAGCAGGGGCATCTTACAGCAGACAGACATTCGATCAACCAATCACAATGACTGTCAGATAACCCTGCTTACTACTCCAGATTTATATATATCTAAATGAAGAGACTCTGTTTGTCATGCTATACAAATTGTCATGTGACCACCTACAGCGCCAGGAATTCACACACGGAAAGTGGACGTACACGAGGGGGGATAGAGGACATTTTCGTCACAAAAAACACCCCACTAATCACTTAATTACACATACTTCACTTCTTATTGACTAGTTACCAGCTAAAACTGCGAGTAACTGAGCCAGGGTGGGGTACGTGCATCATTGACAGACTGTACATACATACATACACCGGACGTCGATCCTCTGAGATTATATAGTCTGATAGCAGACACACACACACAATGGATATTAATATTCAGTGAAAAGTTCCCCCTAACCTCAACCCCCATCCCCCAATGAGATGCCAAATGCTGTTAAACGAGTCAAGAGAGTTTTTGGTACATTGGAGTGCCTTGATTCCTCCAAAGTATGCCAGGAAACAGGACCACAATAACAACATTAATGGTGTTTCTGTGGCTTGGAATAGTTTGGAGGAATCAGCAATTGCTCCAGATTTACCAACACCTAATTTCCTCCTTAAACATACAAGTCGTGATATATATCTTTTTTTATTAATATTACGTTTGAAAGGAATTATGTAGAGTTTCATATAGGCTAGGTAGGCTATAGACTGTCTCCTTTATAGCGTATATATACAGTAATTAGTATGGAGAAATAGCAGCTAAATTTAAGTCCTGCCAAATAGTGGTAAAGTAACTATATCCCTTACTACTACTATACTATTACTATTACTTCAATTACTCATACTACAGTTACTATTACTACTACTACAGTTACTACTACAATTATTATTACTACTACTACAATTACTACTACTAATACTACTTCAATTACTCATACTACAGTTACTATTACTACTACTACAATTACTATTACTACTACTACAATTATTATTACTACTACTACTATTACTGTCAATACTACTAATACTACCACCACTACAACTACTATTACTATTACAATTACTACCACTACCACCACTACTATTATTATTATTATTATTATTATTTTCAGGACGTCTGTGTTGTTTGTGACAGTATCCTTCATAATACTGATGGTGATCTCCCTGGCTTGGCTGGTCTTCTATTACGTCCAACGCTTCAGATATATCCACGCCAAGGACAGAATTGCGGTAAGAGAGAGAGAGAGAGAGAGAGAGAGAGAGAGAGAGAGAGAGAGAGAGAGAGAGAGAGAGAGTGTGTGTGAGTGAGTGAGTGAGAGTGTGAGTGAGTGAGTGTGTATGGGGGGGGAGGGGTCAGAGTGAGAGAGAAAGAATGTGTGTGTCAGGGAGATAGGAAGAATGTGTGTGTGTGTGTGTGGGTCAAAGAAATAATAGAGAGAGTGTGTATGTTTGTGTGGGTCAGAGAGAGTGTGTGTGTCAAAGAAAGTGTGTGTGTGTGTGTAACAGAGAGGGATTGGATTTGTATTGTTTGCCATTTCACAACATATCGATTGGATTGTGTATGTCTGTGTGTGTGTATGTGGTATTAGATTTCATTTCTTTGTTTTCCATTTTTCAGTTATATGTACTGTAGCAGATGTGGCACCTTTCACTAACACATAATTATACACTCTCTCTCTCTCTATCTATCTCTCTCTCTCACACACACACACACACACAGCATTAACACGCACATGCACACACTCCACTCTCTCTCTCTCTCTCTCTCTCTCTCTCTCTCTGCACTAACACACACACATTATGTAAACTTGCAGTGATACAACACGGAACTATAGCCTGCTGTCAGGAGGGGGGAGGAGGAGGGGAGGGAGAGAACAGGAAAGGAGGAAGATAACGGGGAAAGGGGGGAGGGAAGGATGAAAACAAGAAATGTGGAAGGAAGTGAGAAATGAATGAATGAAAGGGATTTAGAAGGATGAAAGAAAGTGAGGAAGGAATTTAAGAGGGAAAGAAGGATGGAAGGAAAGAAATGTGGAAAGAATGCAAGGGAAAGAAGGATGAAAGAAAGAAACGTGAAAGAAAGTGAGGAATGAATGAGAGGGAATTAGAAAGATGAAAGAAGGAAATGTGATAGAAAGTGAGGAAGAAATGCAAGGGAAAGAAGGATGAAAGAAGGAAGTGATGAAGGAATGAGAGGGAAAGATGGATGAAAGAAAGAAATGTGATAGAAAGTGAGGAAGGAATGCAAGGGAAAGTAAATAAAAGACGAGAGGAAGACAGTGAGGAATGGAAAATGAACACATACACAGAGAGAGAGAGAGAGAGAGAGAGAGAGAGAGAGAGAGAGAGAGAGAATAGGAGGAGGAGGAAAGGCAAACTGAAAGACAGGCCAAAGAGAAACTGACAAGTAAACAAACGAGAGCCGTCCATGGAGAAGGAGCTCACACACACACACACAGTCACACACACACACTGAGACACACACATACACTGAGACACACACACATGCAGTCACACATACACACAGTCACACACACACACAGTCACACACACACACTGAGACACACACACACACACATGCAGTCACACATATACACACACACACACAAAATGATAACATACATACACACAGACAAGAAAGAAAAGGAAGGAAGGGAGGTCGATGTGTGCTAGAGAGGTCGATGTCTGTTATGTAGGCTAAGCAGATTGTTCCTCAGTTGCTTCCGTGTATGTATGTATGTGTATGTATATAATTATGTGTGTGTGTGTGTGTGTATGTATGTATGTGTGTGTATGTATATGTGTGTGTATGTATGTGTGTGTGATGCATTTACCCACGCCATAATAATAGTAATCACTGCTTCCCCTCCACCACCACTACCACCACCAATACAAATACCACCTACTCTATTATTATGTAGCCAATGCTGTGTAAAATCGACCTTTGATATAGCACTAAAAAAATACTTGTATCCATTGAAGACCACCAAATGTTTCTCCAGCAGGCTTCTCTGTTTGTTTTTTTGTTTTTTTTTCATTAGCATACCATACAAAGTCAGTGATGTATTAGGCCTGTGAATAGACGAGTGTTTAAGGGGAAAATTTACTTCTGTTACATTGGAGTGCCTTGATTCCTCCAATTAAAGTATGCCAGGAAACAGGACCAGATCATCAACAAAAATAATGGTGTTCTGTTGTTGCTTGGAATACTTTGGAGGAATCATTTATGTACTCCAGATTTACCAACACTGTACTTCCCCCCTTAATTAAGGACCCTGTGATTGTGTATGAAAATTGGAGGCTTCTGATTCCTCCTGACTATGCCACGAAACAAGCTCCTTCCATATAGGTGTGTGTGTTTCATGGCAATATTGTAAGGACTCATTTATCTCCAATTTTCTGACTACATCACACACAGAGTCCTTTAATATGTTATCATAATAAGGAGAACTAAATAATGTATATCCTACGTAATGATATATAATTATAATAACCTGAACTTCTCATCACAGAGACACTTGTGTAATGCAGCCAAGAAAGCCTTAGCAAAAATCCCAGTCAAGAATCTAAAAGCCAGTGACAGGGTAAGTTGGATTTTCATTAAGGGGAATATTTATTGTTGTTAGTGATATAGAGGATCACTGATTAATCATTCCTGTAAATAAAGGAATACTGTACTAATACTAGTAATTGATATAATGTTATTCATATTTTTAATTTTTAATTTTGTAAAGTCAATCAACATTATTATTCTTATTATAATAATTATTTATGTTCAACAGGAGGTGTCATCAGAGAATGAATGCTGTGCTGTGTGTATTGAACCTTACCAAGTGTCTGAAGCAGTTCGTACTCTGCCCTGCAAGTGAGTGTGTGTGTGTTTGTATGTATTCATGTTGAATACTCATTTGAACCTCAAATTTTAAAATATTGAAGGTGTCTCAAACCTGTATTCTCTTTGCTGTAGCTCAGTAGCTTTGGAACATTAGGAAGGTAAATAACCTGGTAGTAATAGGAATGGAGTTAGGGAAGGAGTTGGTGTGACCGAGGCTGGCGTGTTAATTGTTTATGTGTGATTCTGCTGACCTAAGAACAGATGTGATATTGGAGGGAGTACAATGCACCACCACACTACAGGACAGACAAGTACATGAGGAATAGACATTGGCTGCTTTTGGAAATGTGATATTGCCTGTTGTACTGGATATAACATAATCAACAAAGAATAAATAACCCTCCAGCCCAGCACTGCTCCTTAATAGTGTTCACAGTAATCACCATTAGAGTGACTGGCAATTAGCATGCAGAACCAAAAATGGGGAAGGGAGCAACAATACCCAGATAGTGTAACTTGTCCCACATATTGAATACTGTAAGGTGAACCAGATTTTACAGTCATAAGAATTCTTGTATTACAGCTCATCTCTATATCACACATGACTTAGCTTATGTATACGACAAGACCAGGTTACTGTATTACCTTCCTAATGCTCCAAAGCAAACTTAACTAGGTTAATATTTTGTACTAAGACAATACCACCAGTACAACTGTCACAGTATGTTATCTAAGATGCAAGTCATTGTTTTGTGATGTGAGTTGGTAAGTTAATTCCTCCACAAAAGAGAACACCGTTTTAGTGTCAGAAGGTAATGCAAATCATCATACACGTTAATTTAGAATGTGACTTTTATATTTTAATCTCTACAGACACGAATTCCACAAGAACTGTGTTGATCCCTGGTTACTGGAACACCGAACCTGTCCAATGTGTAAGATGGACATTCTCAAGTTCTATGGTTATGTGGTGAGTATAATTGTCTTACTCTGTGAACCTATTGTATGTTTACCTTATTAAGGACCCTGTGATCGTGTATCAGACTTGGTGGCTTCGAATTCCTCCAGACTATGCCATGAAACAAGCTCCTTCCATCTATTCTAAATGGTGTTTCGCGGCAATTTTCAAGGACTCGATTACCTCCAATTTTCTGACTACAGTATATCACAGGATCCCATAATAATATCATCTTGGAGTTTGCAGTTATATATATGTGTCAACACTTGAAGAAAGGTGGGAATTTTTTGAAGAACAGATTATTTTCCACCTTGAATTTAACATTTATCATAATCATGTGAGGAAACCCATGGTAGATTAGATACATTACATTACATTACAGCTCCAATTTACTGTCAAGTTTGAAGTTTATCCCCATAATTAATTACTTTAAAACATGTCCTCCCACTGGTCTCCTCTTCTTCTTCCTCCTCCTCAGTTCTCTGGCAGTACAGAGACGATTCTTCCATTGGATGAGATTGTGTTCGAGATCACTGTAATTATTTGTGGTGTTCCTCTGTTGTCCTCAGTTGTGTACAGGTGTGGTCTAAAGTTTTGTCTCCTCTCTTGCATGAGTGATGGTGAATAATTTTGAGAGTAATGCCTGTTGTAATTGAGTTGTGATTGTTTGTTTTGTCTGACTGTTTTTTTTTTCATGGTTGGTTTACAGTCAAGTGAAGGAAACAGTCATGTCTTGTTCATAAAAACTATTAATATTCTCATAGTTCACCATCATACCAAAGGGATAATAACACAACTATAGACCGTGACTGTGAAGTACATTATGATAAGCTTTGGTAGTCAGAACCATCTCGTTGTGGTATTTCTCTCTTTCTTCTCTCCTTTAAATATCGATCGGTACTTTCTCTCCTTTGTAAATGGTTGTTGTACGGTAATGAGTTCTGTCCCTGGTGGTTCTGTATTCTTTCTGTTGCTTGTACAGTGAATAGTTTTAGACTTTACTGTTACTGTACTGAGATCTGTTACTGGTATTGTACTACAGTATATTATTTCTGTTGCTTATAAGTACTGTATCTCTTGTATTGAGTTGTGTCCCTTGCACTGAATTATTGTTTATATTGCATTAGGTACTGTATGTGAATAAGGGAAGGATATAACCTACTAATCCCATTTTACAAGAGCTGTGTTGCCAAGTGGAGTATGACTGAATGAGAATAAGTAGAGTATTTACATTGATGATGGTGAGTGAAATGTGATACAACAAAAGAAATATGTAATGTTTAATGAGTGTTCTGTAACTTCCGTATACCATAACCTTATCCCTTGTGTGTTTGTCATGATGAAGGTGAGTGAAATTAGGTACAACAAAATCCACGTAACAGATAATGAAGGTTTCCTAACTTCCATATACATACCATAACTTTATCCCTTACTGTGTGTTTGTTATGATGAAGGTGAGTGAAATTAAATACAACAAAAGCCACGTAACACATAATGAAGATAGTCCAACTTCCATATACTGTACATACCATAACTTTATCGCTTACTTATGTGTTTGTTATACGTGCAGCTGAGTGAGAGTGAGGAGAGTGTCTTACAACTGGACATGCTGGAGGAGAACCTACCCCGGGGTGATGCTGAGGCCCCATCCACCACCACAACACTACCACCCCATACTACAACCACCACCACTACCACCAACACACCTCCATCCTCTGGCAACACTCACATCTCTCAGGTTAGTTTGTGTGTGTATTTTTCTTGTTTTAGTTCAATGTGGTGTTTCGTCTGCAGGCTATATATATATATTTGCAACACAAAATGAGTACTGTACTGTAACACAGGCTATGGGTCAGAAGTCATGAGTTGCTGATCCCTCAACACAATTTGTTTCATTGGAAAATATCGCAAGAGTAAAGTACATATTTATACAAGTGTGTTATCAAGGCTACACAACTAATACACTTGTACTTATATCGATGGTGCATATTTTTCTCTCAAGGACACCAGCTATTTCAGTTAATTATACACCGTACAAGTGCATAAGTCTTATTATAACTCTTAAGGACCCTATGATTGTGTATGAGAATTGGAGGCTTCTGAATCTTCCTGAATATGCCTTGAAACAAGCTCCTCCATAAGTGTGTGTGTTTCATGGCAATATTTGAAGGACTTGTTTACTTCCAATTTTTTGACTATATCATGGAGTCCCTGAATGATGTTGAATATTCATCTTGCATTTATTGCTGCTTTACCACTTTGCAGGGAGTGCACACAGGAATAATTACCAGGTTGTGGGTGAAGAAAGCCCAAGGTTCTGGAGATAATGTAAAACATTACCAAAATATGTTGGTAAATACAGTATTGCCACTATGATAAGCACTACATTTTGGTGTCTTAAGATAAATTATGATTACCAAGGCTGAGTGTTTGACATTTCAGGTGATGGTAGTGCCACGAGATGATAACCAAGATGGTGAGTGTGAGAATTGGCCGACAGCTGTGGTACCAAACACTCCTATCACTCCTGTCCATCAATCCTCCACCTCTCCACCATCACAACGCTCCACATCCCCGGGTTTGGTGTCGGTGGTGTCTCGTCATCCCACACCTCTACCGTGCACCGGGTCTGCCACCTCACACTGTCCCTCACCCCCTCCCCGACGACGCTCCTCAGCCACACACTCCAAAAACCCACTGTCATCGGTGGTGTCACGTGGACGTAAGGCATCACTGCAGCAGGTGATGCCGGTGTCAGGTGCTGTGCCGTGCCACCACCACCACCAACAACAACAACAACAAACATCACCAGTGTCCGCCTCAGCAAACTCAGGCAATTTATTCATCCCCTCATCGGGCCATTTATTCATTTATTGCGCAATTTCTTTATTCCTTAAGGATCGACTGGGCTTTCCTTGAGACTTATTAATAATGAAAATACATGTAATAATAATGATAGTAATGATAACACTCATGATGATAATAATAATAATAATAATAATAATAATAAAACAATAATAATAATGATGATGATAATAATAATAATAATAATAATAGTTATAATAATAGTAATAATAATAATGATAATAATAATAATAATGATAATAATAATAATAATGATAATAATAATAATAATAATAATGCTAGAAACAATATAGAGTAATAACTAACAATCCTTGTCCCAAACCTTGTAGAAACGAGAGTGTTGGAGAATAGAGCAACAACAACAGGAGGTCAAGTGAGGGGTGAAGGTTTGATGGACAACAACACAGAATCTCAAACTCACACAACACCAACAACAACAGAAGGAATAGATGAAGGAGGGTCAGTGGAAAATGATGTAGAGCTCTCCTCCATTTACTCCGAAGAATTCCTTGGTACTGAGGAAGAGAAAGAAGCAACAACAGTAGAAGAGGATAAGGAGAGTGATGGAGACAAGGTGTGGACATAGTTTGATAATGCGGTGTACAGTACCTCAAAAAAATATCGACACTCTGAGGGTAGATAGTTTTGAAAATTTAAGTTGTGCGTCACTTGTGTTTCGAGAGATCGCATTGCTGATTTTTCCAATTGTTTGCCGATACATTTATGAGGTATATTGTACAGTAGGACCTGGATTGTATGCTAACACAATTAAAGCTTCCTATTTTATACAACAAGCTCAGTAGATTATGGTTTGTTTGGTAATAAATAACAAACACAGATGATGATGACTATAATAATAATGATGATGATGTTTATTCTTACAGATGAAAAGAAGAGCCTCAGGAAACTCTACATTGATGTGTGTGTCTAGTACAACCACCAACACCAACACCACCAGTCCATCCTCTCATTCCCCCACACCTTCCCCCACACTCCAACACCGTCACTCTTCCTCACTCGGTCGCTCGCCACTGTCTCCGTCCAAGAGGAAAACATCGGTGTCTCGGAGCCGTTCCAGGTCGAGGAAACGATCGGGGTCTCGGGTCAGGTCAGGGTCTCAGGTCAGGTCCGAGTCTCGTGGTTATGACGAGAGGAAGAGGGAACACTCGGGGTCGGACGGCATCAGGGAAACAGAAGAGCCAACGCCAAGACCCTCCAGTCATGTGATCACCGTCTCACACGTCTGAGTTCAGTTTGGTCCATGTAAGGAACTAACACTCATGTACAGTTGGCATCGGGAGTTCATATATTCAAGGGTTTGTAACAACTAGAAATTTTAGTCCATTAATTTCCTAACACCAAATTTTTCTAGTAATGTTATTTTAACTAATACAGTACTTGAATCAGTCATCAGAACAATGCCTACAGTGTGTACAGAAAAAAGACACTATTTAACCATTGCTCTGTGTATGAATTCCTGAGGCAGACTGTACACATAAACCTCATTACCCCAACTCATCAGATGAACCAATTATCCTTCTTGTCATGAGTTATGAGAAAATAAAAGCAAGAGTGAAGGCCATAGTGAACACAGATGGATAATCAGGATTCACGAGTTAGAAAGAATGAAGGAATTAAAGTGAGTGGGTGATGATGTTGGATAATCTTATTCGTGTTACTCTATAATAACATGAGATTACATATTCTTTTATAACTATAATTATGTATCTCAGAATGTGATAACTTGAACAACTTAAGTATATATACCGATATGTACTGTAAATTATTTTCTATATCAAGAGAGGAGAGAACTGTGAAATGAAAAAAGAATGAGAGTACTGTAGTTCAAATTACATGTATGTCCAGTTTTGTTTGAGATATATATAGTGTGAATATATAATAATAATAATAATGAGTGTGAGTGTGTGCATACTATATTGTGATAGATTGTTAAGTGTCCTTAAAATACAGTAGAATGAAAGGAAAAAAAAACTAATTTATATGATAGACAACTAAATTAAGATGAGCAGAAGGCCTATACTGCACAGACCCCCAGTACTGACACTTTGGTTACAGTGAAGAAATAAACTATAATATTAACAAGAGGTGTTGACCCTGTTGTCTGGGATTCCAAAGCAAATCATAGGCAGATGGAACCACAGCTCAATGCACCAGGGAGTTGAGGGGCTTCACACCACCTGGGAGGTTATTTGTGGGGGAAGTTCTTTGATCCCAAGACCATGTTACCACCAGAGCTATAAGTTGGAGCACACCTTCTGTGAGACTTAAAGGAGGGAAGACTGCTACATGTTATGAGAATTAGCATCCCTATGTACTGGTGGTCAACACAACAGTCATATATAAACAGGAGATGTTTATTGTATTATTGTTGTGTGTGAATTTATAATGGGTTAAATCTCTCTGTATGTTTAATAGTCAATTTGTTTCCTTAATATATTTCACATCTACACAACATAGTCTGACAGATACATACATTATATGTAATGTATGAACCAAGAACTTGAGTAATTTTCTAAAGTACTTTCCCATCTGGTCTGCTGTGACCTGTGATATTCAGACATAGTGTTGTGTTGTGAATGACTAGTGTGTCATGTACAGTTGTGGTCAATAATAATCATACACATGTATAACTCAAACAAGTTGCAGTCTTATGTTTTCATATTCTCATATGTATAATTGTTTTAAAGAGAGAGTAGCAGCTGTAGTAAATTATAAGATGGTACTTATTCCTGTCTGTGTTTTGAAGAGAGAGTACTGTACCTGCTTGTAGTAAATTAAAAGATGGTACGACCAGGGAGTATTATATCAAGTCATGGCCAGACACATGTCATACTCTTAATACATATATTAAGATATACATGTAAATCTGGAAGTGTATAAATATTGCCATATATCTTGACCATTGAAGTAGTCACTGATACATTTTTAATAAGAAACTCATGTATGTACTGAAGAGGACGTGACCTTCTGATCAGAAATTATTTATCACGAATACGGTATACTTAGATGCAACTCATAAACACTGAAATGTGTTCAAAACATACACAATACAGTATAGGAGCAATGTACTTTGAAGGAAATTGGTTATTTTCACCAGGAAATGGAAAATGCACTGTATATTGTGGTTGAGCATTCCTTGACACAGTAATTACCCTTCACTTTGTTGTTACCAGATTTCTGTATCTAATTTCTGCTTTTAGTTTCATCAGGCCAGTGTTTTAGTGACCAAGTGTCTTTCAGTGCCATATTTGTCCCTCTATTTGTTCCATTTTTATATTCTGAATCAAAGACGTTAGAGATCAAGGATCCCCGTGATGTAGACAGAAAATTGGAGGTTATAAAGTCCTTCAAATATTGCCACGAACCACAACCTCCATTAATAGAGCTTGTGTGTGGCATAGTCTAGACTTAGAGGAATAAGAAGCCGTCAAGTTTTATAAACAATCACAAGGTCCCTTACAGGGAATAATTTGCTGTGAGAAAGATCTTGTACCACAAGGGGGAAGGAAACAGAGAGGGACAGCAAACAGAAAGGAAAAAGAAGTAAATAAGGTTCTTGACTCAGGATTGAAAGGGTGCCAAAACCCTCAGAATATGAGGCTAACAAAAATAATACAAATTAGGTCCAAAGCTGAAGACTTTGGAAGGTGGAGTGGAGTTGAAAGTCATTACTGATAATTAAAGTCACTACGGGAATATTTTACTTTTAATCATTAGCTTATATTTCTTTATTGGAAGATATTACAATTTGATTATTTTTTCTTTCTTTCATTGATTAGTTTGATGATGATATCTGGTCTAGGAGGAGTTAAGTTCAGACATTTTCCAAAATCTAGGACATAAGAACTGAGGTTGACCACCAGGCTAAAAAGATTTCCAAAACCAAGGGCAAAAAAAAATGTCTGAAAATTTAGAAGACTCGCTTTGCGCATGAAAGTGACCTTAGGTCGCTTTCACTCACTCCGCCCGGATAATAACACAAAAAATAATCATTGTATAAGCACTAAAAATATCCATGAGGCCAATATGCCGGTAGAAACCTTCCTTTACTACATCAGTATATGTATACAGTAGATTTTTTCATACAACCCAATGTGTGACTGATATACCAGCTCAAGCAACAGTACCTAATAACAGTCACTGCTTACTCATTTCATTCTTACACAGTTTATTTGGTAATTGCTCTGTATGTACAGTACTATACACTCGGATACCATCGTCTCAAGCCTACCTGAGTCTAAACCTGAGATCTGAAGGAGGCGGTTTCTGGACGACAGCCTCGTGATAGTTCGGGTGATCTGTCGTCCAGAAACCCCCTGGCTGTGACTCAAGTGGGTTAGAGACTCGGGTGTCCAGTATACTAAAGGAACTGAAGTGTGTTGTGACATATGTATGACTGTTTCCTGTGATGAATATAGTGAGTGAACTGTATAGCAACTGTTAATATTGAAATGCTAAGTACTGTATGGTAAATGTAGAGTGTTTATACTAATCTTAAGGGACCCTGTGATGATGTCAGAAAATTGGAGGTAAATGAGTTCTTCAAATATTACCATGAAACACACACACCTATATGGTAGGAGTCTGTTTCATGGTATAGTCAGGAGGATCCAGAAGCCTCCAATTATCACACACAATCACAGGGTCCTTAATTGTATCTTATAACTGATTCCTGTGATGATAGTTATGTGACTAACCTGCATACTGTAGTTAATGAGATTATTAGGAGAAGAATCTTTTGTTGATTAAATACAGAACAACTGATTTCTCTAAACTACTGTATGCTGGGAAACAGATACAGAACCCTGTTAGTAACACTGAGGTCGTCTGTTTTCTGGCATTATTTTTAGAAGAATCAGTAACCTTCAAGTTCACCAAAAGAATCTCCCTTTTATGGACCTTGTAATTGTGTATGAAAGTTGGAGGCTTTTGATTCCTCCTGACTATACCATGAAACAAGCTCCTTCCATATAGGTGGTGTTTCATGGCAGTATATGAAGGACTTATTTACCTCCAATATTCTGGCAACATTACAGGGTTCCATAATGTAGGGCATTTAGTGCTCAGTGTAGTCATAAGTTAAGGTGAATCTGACACAAGTCCATAATTTTATGTATTTGTTTGTTTTTATTACCCGTGTGGCAACATAAAGTGTAATAAGGTTAGATCATAAAATAAGAAAAGGGCCTTATTATTCTTACCTCATAAATGTACTGTAGTTTTATTTCCAATCCATTACTACTAATTTGGGCTTTCTGTTGATGTATAATTAACCGAGTACTACAGTACATTGTTCAGGGACTGGCTTGTGAAATTAAGTCAGTGTTTGGAAAGTCATGCCATTCCTCTGTTGTGTGAGAAAAGTTTGGTCAGAGATTCACTTTTAAACACAGTGTGATAGCTCTAGCATATGATTAATAAATACAAGTTAAGGACCCTATGATCAGATTGAAAATTGGTGGCTTTTGATTCCGCCTGACTATGCCACGAAACAAGCTCCTTCCATGTGGGTGGTGTTTCGTGGTGGTTTCTGAAGGACTCATTTACCTCCAACTTTCTGACTCCATCACAAAGTCCCTTAAGCCCCATCTACACTGAGCAACACAGTGCACAATGTGATGTCGGTGAACATATTGAAACCAGATGGTTGTGTCCACACTGCAGGACTCACCACCTCTCTCTCTCTCTCTCTCTGTCCTACTGTTCCAATACCCCTCCCTTACCCCCACTACTCCAACCCGATGTGAAATGCTCGCGGGTGTGAACCTCCTCAATGTTTGTTGAATCAACACATTGTGTAATATGTGGCTTAGTGTGGACGGGGCTTTAGTGATATACCTTAAGTAATCTATTGGACCTATGCCATAGAATCTTCCATTGAAGATGTAATGTCATTGTGATATATAGACCTGTAGAGGCATTACCCATCCAAATAGTGTACCATGTAAACCAGTGCTGCAATGAGTGGACACAAGTCCATTAAATGTGTCTGTGTCTGTGTGTGTGTGTTCTTAATTATTTGTTCTTAAAATATTTGTATCTTTACAGGATCGAGCCAAGCTCGTAATGTCCCATTTTATAAAACCCAATTATCATATTTTTCTATAAATTTATGTATGTTTTTTGCACACAACACTTTTTCTGGTGTGTGTGTGAGTAAGTATGTGTGTTAACCTGTAAATGAATGCTGGTATACAGATAGGAATTACAATACTGTACATAGCAGGTTGTGTTTGTAGTGTTGGTAATACTGTAGTTCATTTGAGTCACAGGAAGAGATTTATCCATTATGGTATTCCCAGTTTTTATCTGTTGAAATAAAAGGGCAACAAAGCATTTTAACTAAATTTTATTTAATTTGTGATTTACTTATTTTATCTCTCAGTCCAGCCTCTTTGGGGTTGAGGAGGATAATCTGGGGTTAATTAAACATGATCAAAATGTACCGACGACCCTTTATTTCAACATAATAATAGATAAACAAGGAATAATGGATTAACCTAAGAAAGTTGAGATTTTTTTTTTTCATTTTTGTGGCTCAAATTACACATTACCGTAATTATACTCATGTAATTCAATAAAGAAAATTAATGACTTCTTGTGTTTATTGAATTATCATTAGTGTGTTGCTTCATCTCTCTCTTATGTGATTTAATTAAAGGACCCTGTGATCGTGTATGAAAATTGGAGGCTTCTGATTCCGCCTGACTATGCCACGAAACAAGCTCCTTCCATATAGCTGGTGTTTTGAGACCATATTTGAAGGACTCATTTATCTCCAATTTTCTGACTATATACATTAATAATATTTTTTTCTGTTTGATGTTTAGGACTTTAGGTTATCGTATCTCATAGAAAATATTCAAGGCGACCTTATCCCAATAATTTATTTCCCTGTGGCTGTTTATTTGGGACCAAAGGGCGAAACGGAGTCTCCAGTACAATAGAAAATAGAATTATATACAGTATATAAAAAACACAATACAGTATGTAGGTGTGGAAGCAATAAGAGATAACACTGGATGGAGTACCGTACGTTTGAGAAGAGGATAGCCAAAGGAGTGTCGAGATATAAGGTTAAACTAGAGGGAATGAATGAAGACAGATCCGAATATACTATAAATGGACAGGACAGTAAGTGGAGAAAGATGTGTGATAATAAGAGAATGGAAAAGTGTGAAATGCAGTACCCAGTGCTAGATGAAAGGGGGAGATGGAGTGATAAGAAATGGATGAATTGAGATTTTTATTTATTTAAGAGACTGATACAAGAAATAGGCAGAGATGAATGGATGAGATGCATGAGTGAGAAGAGCACTCTAGATTGGTACTCCTCTAATTTATAAGTAAAATTAAGGCAAGAACGAAGTCACTGGAGATGAATGACAGAATATATAGATGGAGTAATGAAGGCAGTAAGGTGTGTGTGATGTGTGAGAGTAGGGAAGATAATACAGTAGAACATCTGAACGAGAGAGAGCTACGATGCTGAATGTGGTAATAAGTGAACTAGGAGAGAGATGGTGGAAGCGACAGTGGCAACCAAAGTGTTGCTATATGGTCTTAGTGAACGAGAGTTGTACAGTCAGTGATAATAGAGAGTGTGAAGGAATGGTTGAACAGAAAATGAATATATATATATAAGGACCCGCAAGTTGTATAGGATAGAGAATGAAAGTATAATGTGCATAAATATATTCTTTGGTCCTGTTTTTTGTTTGTTTTTCTCTCCACATAATCTACAGAGGAAGACACTGCACTTCAAGACAGTGAGAGAATGCCGTTGTAAAGGCTACACCCGAACTTGGGGGACTCTACGTCATCATCAGGGCTCCCACTTTTTTGGGAAATTACACTAGATTGGGAAAGTTCACCACCTTTAGCGCCAAATCTAGGGAAATGGGCAAATTCACATTAAAATATGTTCGTGTAAAAACATTGTCAAAACCTGGACATCAGCTGTAATTCCAATTTTGCACCATATGACCACCAGCACCATCTACTGAACAGTGAGGTGAGACCAAAGTATTTTGGAGCAAACATATTTATTTCGCCAATCCCAGGTCATTTCATTATAAAATTCTATACTAATTACACATTTCATGGTAATTGGTAGTAGAAATAATAAATAAATTGAGGTGATACATATTAATTAATTAAGTTAAGACAATATTTTATATTTTTTTGGAAATTGTTACCAATCTAGGAAAATTTTGACATTTGTCTGGGGAAATCTAGAGAAATTTTGATATCTGTCTGGGGAAATCTAGAGAAAATTTGACATCTTTCTGGGGAAATCCTGGAAAAGTCATCATCATCCTCACTGACGACGACAACAACAACAACAACAACGTCAACAATATTGGTGATAGTGACATTATTATGTATTATTATATATGGTAAGGTGAATTTATATTTAAATATAATTATAACAGATGGTTTTAAAGTATAATAACATAAATAAACGTTTAATAAGATAAATAAACGTTTAATAAGAGAATAAAGGGACCGAAAAAAGTATAATTATCTTAGCACTCGTCAAAATGGTGCAATGATAATATTATTCTAGGCTTTTTTTTTTTACGACTTGTTAACTGACTATAGTAAGTTTATTATATCACCTTGATTATATATATTATTAAAGTGAACATACATCTATGTACCATTGGCTGTTATGTACCAGTTATTGTTATTTACCATTTTATGTATCATTGGTGGCTGTAATGTACCATAAATGATGTAAGTTATATTATAGGGTATTTATACAGTTTATTGCCATTTTGTAGCAGTGTTGCCACATCCAGCAAGGTCCCAGTAGTTTGTCCCGGTCAGGTCCAGGAAGTTTACCACGGTTAGGTCCATGTAGTTTGCACAGGTTAGGTCCAGGTAGTCTGCTGCGGTCAAGGTTAGGTCCATCTAGTTTGCACAGGTTAGGTCCAGGTAGTCTGCTGCGGTCAAGGTTAAGTTAGGTAAGGTCAGACTAATTATAAAATTTGAAACGATGCATTTCCGAAGAAATATGCCAAAGAAGAAAATTGTGTTAGAATAGCAAACCCTACGATGGTAGAGTTGTGACCAAATGACTCGAGACCATCTGTTGTTGTACCACCCTGACCCTGTAGTAGTAAGGTGTATATTTAATCTGGCAACAGTGGATATTCTCTGAGGGATTCATGACCATATCACTGTTGCCAGAAATATTGTACACCTTATAACGACAGGTTGGTGGATGGTCTTGAGTCATCAGCTGGCAACTGTACATATAAGCCAAAACTGTGGTACATAGGAGCCAACTGTACATATAAGCCAAAGCCGTGGTACATAGTAGCTGACAATACATAGCAACTATAGTCTGTTCAAAAGTTGTGTTCCACTAGCCTAGGAGCCAACGGTACAAATAAGCCAAAGCCGTGGTACATAGGAGCTGACAATACATAGCAACTATAGTCTGTTCAAAAGTTGTGTTCCACTAGCCTCTATCTAGCTAGCTATTTCTATCTCTATCTATTACTATTTCTATCTATCTAGCTATTTCTATTACTATTTCTATCTATCTATCTATCTATTTATCTGTTTCTATCTATCTATCTATTTCTATCTATCTATCTATCTATTTCTATCTATCTATCTATCTATTTCTATCTATCTAAGCATAAGAGGCCAAAAGGAACACAAGTTTTGAACAGAGTATAGAAACCTTACTAAATAAATACCTTACCTTCTCCAGGGGATGTAAAATGAATCAACACAGAGAAGATAACACCAATAATAGACTACAGGAAGACCATAAAAGCACCAGACATACATACAAACACAACCACACTAGAACCATGTCAAGTCCAGGGAAGCATTTTACCGTGATGTGTGTTGTGTTTGTGTTGGTTGTTGTGCTGTGTGTTGTGGTGGAAGGCCAGAAGACGTGGAGACATGACATGGAGAGGGAGACATCAGGGAGAACGTTACTGAGTCTGTCTTCAACATCGCCCGAAAGAAGTCGATATAGAAACCTGGTGAAGAGAGAGAGAGGAGAGTTTAGCAGCCTGGTGGTGAAGAGAGACGAAGAAGGGGAAAATTACAGAAGCCCGGTGAGGAGAGAACGAGGAGAGGGAGGCGATTATAGAAGCCTGGTGAGGAGAGAACGAGGAGTGGGAGGAGGAGATTATAAAAGCCTGGTTAAGAGAGGAGAAAGAGGAGAAAAGTACAGAAGCCTGGTGAGGAGAGAACAACGAGGAGAGGGAGGCAATTATAGAAGCCTGGTGAGGAGAGAAGCGAGTGGTGAGAAGCCAAGTAAAGTATTACTGATCCAACCTGAAGGAGGAGGAGGAGGAGGAGAGGAAGGTAAAACTGAGGGCAGCAGTACAGTGAAGAAGGACTCAGCAGGGTCAACAGGGGCAGTAAAAAAGGATTCACTAGCAGCAGGGGTGGCTCAGCAGGGGGACACAGCAGCAGGGGTGAAGAGTATTGAGGGAAAAGAGGAGGAGGGCCAAGCTGTGAGTGCACCTTCACCATCACCACCACACACCACCACAGATAACAAGGATAAAACTCCAGACACTCTAGATAGAGGTATCATATGTAATTCACAGATTGTGTATCTGTTGTTGTAATAATAATAATAATATTAACAACAATCATAATACTGTAATAATAATAATAATATTAACAACAATCATAATACTGTAATAATAATAATAATAATAATGATGATAATGCTTATGATAATAATAATACTAATTACTGTATAATGATAATTATGATGATAATGATAATAATTGTATTTATTATTACTATTCAAAGCTACCACGAGATAGTGTATTGTTCGAGTGAAAATATGTCTTTCTGACCAGCTGCGATGTGAATATTTTACCGATCGGAAAAAAATACACTCGTCCGAAGCAGTCCTAACATCAATATTATTTTACTGACGACAGACAATCATGGATCGAGTAAGGAGCCGGTTGAAGGTCCGAGTGGTCTATCACCGGATGCCATGCTGAGAGGATTCTACGTCTTCATTGGTATTGGAACCATTGTACTCGTCTATATTGCCATCAAGTTTGTGAGGTGGGTGGGGGAAGACACTTGATGATACTCTCTCTTCTCTAGAAACCTTTTTACTAGATATATATATGTGGTTTTACTCTTATTGTACTCTCTCTTCTCTAGAAACCTTTTTATTAGATATATATATGTGGTTTTACTCTTATTGTAGACTCTTGATATAATGCTTGTAAATACAGTACTGTACTTATATCCACCTGTACTTCTTGCACTCAGTCCCTTATTAAAGCCCACCAGATATTTTCCCATATTGGAAATACAGTAAATGAGTCCTTCAAATGTTGCCATGAAACACCACCTATATGGAAGGAGGTTATTTCGTGGCATGGTCAGGAGGAATCAGAAGCCTTCAATTTTCTTAAACAATCACAGGGTCTTTAAATAACTAAGTGTTTTTATATATGACAGCATAGTATTGAGAGGCCACCCTTTTTTCCAGGCTACGACGGAGACGAGCCCCACAGAAGTATGGTTTGTTGTCCCACACGGAGGACCAGGAGATGTTCCCCCTGGCGGCTGATGATGGAGATGATGAGGAAATATACAATGCCTCTGACCACCAACACATTCTCAAGTAACTCGGAGGATGCATTTAGACACTCGGATGCTGGGGAGAATTCTTGTGGCATTTTTGAGTTGTTTATAGTGTTAATTGAGTTGTTATGTTCTCTAATCAATGTGGTATTGTTATTTAATTAAACTAATTTCATTGTTGTGGGTTAAGCTTAATCTTACTGATTTTGGTATTTATGAAGAATATGTCCTGTTTTCTTCTTACTTTCTTAATACAATATTCCATACATGCTTTTGCTTGTTGTAAAATTAATGGAAAAAACTAAATTATGTTTGACAAATAAAAAAGATGGAAAAAAAAAAACAGAATGACCCGGTCGTAGAAAATACCATCTTTCCTCCAGTGAAATTAAACCTGGAGTTATTCAGAAAACTGTTATTGTTTTTGGCTTCCCATTGAAAAAACAAATGCAAAAAAAAACATCCATCTGTCAACTTCTTCTCATGGGATTGAAGTTGGGTGCTGCCTGCAAAAATGTGGGTAATAATATATACTGAAAGGGTGTTTTGGACCCTCCAGATATTTCTTCCACTGACCCTTCTTTCCTTCTCTTTCCTTTGTCCTTGCTATCCATCCTCTCTTTCTCCTGTTTTGTGCTACAGGGTCTTCCAGGTCTATGTTCTTCCTTCATTTCTCGCTGTCACTCGTTTTGGTAAAGGTCTCTCTCTTTTTCTCATCCTTTACAATTCACTAAGTCTTTTGCCAATATGCTTAACTTCCAACTGTTGATATTAAGGGACCCTGTGATGTAGTAAAAACATTGGAGGATAGTTAGTCCTTCAAATACTGCCATAATACACCACCTGTATGGAAGGAGCCTGCTTCATACCATAGTCAGAATCCACCAAGTCTCATACACGTTCACAGGGTCCTTAAATGACTTATATATATATTCCCTCCACCACTATCTTAAGTCCCTGTCAGTCACAGAGACTAGACTCCAGTATTTTTTAACCTGGCAAAAATATACCTGCTCCCTCATTGAATTTCTTGGCCTTTTTGGTACATGTATTGTAATTCAAGAAAATCTACATTAAATATGTACCATACATAAATACAGTAATACTTATCAGCAACTTATAAACACTAGAATATTCTGTACTGTACATGAAATGTGTATTGAAGAGAGCTGGTGTATTTTTGCCTGGATAAAAAAAAATGCACTATAGATATACTGTATATCTTACTTGCAAGGAAAGTCATGGCCCAGGAAGGGATATTGGCTAATTTGATAGCTGTACAAATGCTACACAAAGCTACAATGGATTGAAAATAAAAAAATCACAATCTCATAAATGTAGAATAGTAAGGATTACCCGTGTAACTTCAAAACATTTTCTTGACAATGTGACTTGTTATACCTCAATTGGATTCACTAATATTTTTTCTGATCCCTTGTCTGCTGTGTGATGTATCTGATGTGAAATTGTAAGGATACCTCTTGGAGCGATTGTACGTCTATCTCCTGTAAGACAATACACCTGTTTTGAAGTTATATTTATATGGGTTTTTCCTTACCACAGAGCTACCATATTTAGTCCATAAACACAGACTAAACTCCAAGCTGACTTCATTGACTTATAGGGAGATATTCTTGTTAGTAAATTGAAAGGTCTGTGTGTGCTTCCTCCAAAGTATGTCAGGAAACAGTTCCCTCATTAAAATAACTAAGGTCATTTGTTTCCTGGCATAGTTTGGAGGAATCAAGTAGCCTTCCAATTTACCAGCAAGAGTGAATCTCTCCTTAACTACTGTACCAAATGTTTGCTTTTAACTTAACAAAGATGTACCTGTTTTATCCTTCCAGCTGATTATTTCATGATGGTGTATTGGAAGGCTACTGATTCCTCCAAACTATACAATGAAACAAATTTCCTATAAGGAACACTGAGTTTGTTTCTTTTCCGGCATAGATTGGAGGAATCAATAGTCGTTCAGTTTTTATATGAGATTCTTTCTTTAATTAAGGATCCTGTGATTGTGTATGAGAGTTGGTGGCTTCTGTTTCCTCCTGAATGCCACAAAACAAACTTCTTCTATATTGATAGTGTTTTGTGGCAAAATTTGAAGGACTCATTTACCTCCAATTTTCGGAGTACATCACAGGGTCCCTTAAGTATTTGTTCAGAGTAGATTTCAATACTTATTAATCATAGATATTTATGCAATTTGGTGAATGTTTGATGTACTTTATTTTGATTTTAATTACATGTATATTTGCTGATAATTTTATACTTTTTTTTTTTTTTTTTTTTAAGATGTTAAAAATAGTAGATAGTGTGTGTTCTTTTTGTATTCTCTTTTTGTATTCCTTTCCTTGGAAATATTTGGGATGGTTGTGGAGTTTGTTGATATTCTGTATATATTTATATGCTGCTGTACACACACATAGATGTAGTTCCACAGTGATAGTTTTATAGCAACATAGAGAAGTATAGTATTACAGTGTATGTATGTTTTAGTCACCTCTACTGTTTCTCTCTCTCTTTCTCACTCACTCTCTCTCTCTCTCTCTCTCTCTGTCTCTCTCTCTCTCTCTTTCTCACTCACTCACTCACTCTCTCTCTCTCTCTCTCTCTCTCTCTCTCTCTCTCTCTCTCTCTCTCTCTCTCTCTCTCTCTCTCTCTCTCTCTCTCTCTCTCTCTCTCTCTCTCTCTCTCTCTCTCTCTCTCTCTCTCTCTCTCTCTCTCTCTCTGCAAAATCAACACAAACTCCATTGATTTTTGGCTTACAATGGTAAGCAGCCTAATGAATGATTCCTCTTGATATGGTCAAAATTTGAATGTTTATTGCTTCAGAGACATGTATGTTTATTTAGCAAGAGGAAAGTAGTAGAGGTGACGGAATATTTGTACGCGATTGTACAGTTGCCAGCAGATGACTCCTGTTTGCCTCATTATCCCTCACTCTCACTAGCCACATCTGTAAGAAATAGAGTAATTATTAGCGCCAAAATAATGATGATACTGTAATAGCAATGATAATGATGATTGATAATAATGAGAAGTAATTATCAACCAAAATGATGATCATAAATATAATAAGCATAATGATAGTAACAGCATAATTATACTGTAACTACATTGGTAAAAAAAAATGACAATAATAAGTATGGACAATAATAATAATAATAGTAATATAAGTGTGCTATGCCACTAAGCAGAACCCCTATAGTATTAACATTGCAGTTTTCTGTTTCCTGTCATAGTTTGGAGGAATCAGTAGCTCTTCACTCACCAACAAGAGATATTCCCTATATTTATGAAGGGACTAAATACAAAATACAGGGATGGATATAAATAACTACAGTACAGTACTAGCATTATATTAATACGGGAAATTTTGTGTTGGTAAATCTGGAGCAACTAACTGTCAAACTATTCCAAGCAACAGAATGCATTTATCTTTATTCATCTGGTCCTGTTTCCTGGCATACTTTGGAGGAATCATGGCATCCTGTTGTTTACATATTACTTGTTGACTTACACAGAATTTCCTCAGGTCATCTGCTGGCAACTGTATGCAAAATATTTATATTAAAGGGAGATTCTCTTGATGGTATAAACTAGAAGGCTACTAAATCCTACACACAATAATACAAAACAATAGATCCCTTGTTAGTAATAATGAGGGGGTCTATTTTCTGGCATAGTTTGGAGGAATCAGTAGCCTTCCAATGTACCAAGAACAGAATCCCCCCTTAATATGTACAGTATGAGTATAATTTCTATAAAACAGTTGGAGAAATAATTATGGGCATTATCTGTTTGTTTAATTTACTATTGACTGCAGAAATTTGTTACCCCAGTCATTCTACCTCTTTATCTATTGTCCCTGTAAGATGGTACTGCCTAAATAATACTGTACTGTACTCAGAAATTTGGAGGTAAATGAGTCCTTCAAACATTGCCACGGAACACCATCAATAGGAAAGGAGCTTGTTTCATGGCATAGTAAGGAGGAATCAGAAGCCTCCAATTCCCATACACGATCATAGGGTGCTTAATTGTTTTGGTACCCATTTAGATTTAAGTGACACATTTTCCTACCTTCAACTATCCCTCCTTTCCTTCTATTTCCTCTGTGTTTGTTGACCCTCGTCCTCCTCCCTTGTGCTACAGTGTCTTCCAGGCCTAGAGCAGGGTTTTGTTTCTTCCTCTTCAGTTTGGTTCTTTCAGTAGCAAGGTAACAAATTTCTGCAGTCAGATGTAATGTATTAAGGGACCCTGTGATGTAGTCAGAGAATTGAAGGTAATTTTTTTTTTAATGAGTCCTTCAAATATTGCCATAAAACATCACCTACATGTATATGGAAGGAGTTTGTTTAATGGCATAGACAGAAGGAATCAGAAGCCTCCAGTTTTCATACAGGATCCCAGGGTTCTTTACAAACAATATATTGTATTGGCTGTGAATGGCATAGATAGATGTCTTAGGCAGGTGTCATGCAGGATCATTTTTTCTCTGTTCTCTGCTCAAACTTAAAGACTTTACCTTTTCTGCAATTTCATTTCCAAGGAACTAGAAGACATCATTTGCTTTAATTAAATACAGTAGACCTTTGATATAACATGACTAAATCACTTCATTTTATGCTCATTCACTCATTAAGGGACCCTGTGATATGGTCAAAAATTTGAAGGTAAAAGAATCATTCAATTAATACCACAAAATAATACCTATATGGAAGGAGCTTGTTTAGAACTAGAAGACAAATGACATGATGACAGGGTCCTTAAAAATCGCTAAATATTTTCCCAGAGTTCTGTTATTCATTGCCATACAGAGTTATGTGATCTACTGAGTCTGTATTGAATGGGAAGTATTAAATATGTTATTGTATTATGAAGGGCCTACTGTAAAGCAGAGAATGGATAATAAAGGGACAAAGGGAAAATGTGCTGACATGACACACACTTTAGGAACACAGAATGACTTTGTACTAGAACTTTATATGAGAAGATTATAAGACGATATCTGTTGAATAGGAAATCACTCTCTGTTATTTGGAAGAATGTTGGCACTTGACTTGGTGTGTACTGTACAGTACTTTACCTTAGCGCCTCACACAATGTACTTATGAAATGTACTTTATGCCATATAGTATCGCCTCATTACTGTACTGCCTTTACTGTGGGATGCAGAATAATTATTACACTACCAATTAAATTCTTATGTCTCCTTGTACATGTTGTATTATTTTTTAAACTGATATTATTTCCTCTACATCAATTAAACTTTCCTCTACATCATAATATTATGTTAATTCGTTATTGGTAGGGTTACTTTTATTGTTATTGTTCCTATTTTAAGAGGAGATAATAACATTAGTGAATTAGTTGGTTACAGATCAGTAGCTTTCCAATTTACCAACAAGAGAATCCTCCTGACTATGCCACGAAACAAGCTCTTTCCATATAGGTAGTGTTTCGTGGCAATATTTGAAGGACTCTCTAACCTCTGATTTTCTGACTACATCACAGGGGTCCTTAATTAAGGGGAGATTTTCTTGTTGGTAAATTGGAATGTTATTGATTCCTCCAAACTATGTTACAAAACAGATCCCCTATTAGAATATACCATTGAGGGCGTCTGTTTCCTGACATACTTTGGAGGAATCAGTAGCCCATCAATTTACCATCAAGAGAATCACCCCTTAATTACCTCGAATATTCTGACTACATCACAAAGTCCTTAATTTACAACTTATATTATAATCAGACCTCGGACTAAAATGGTATACAGTTTTATTATGAAGGTAAAAAAGTTTAATTAATAATCGTGTTATAGTCTATTATCCTTGCCTGCTGGGCTCATAAGTGAAGTGAAAATGAAGTGAGAGAAATTTAAGGTAAGTAAAGTGAGGGTGAAGTGAGTAATGTGAGGAGGGTGAAATGAGTGATGTGAGGAGGGTGAAGTGAGTGTAGTAAGGGTGAGTTGAGGTGGGTGCAGTGAGGACGGCCGGTGAAGTGAATGAAGCGAGTGTAAGGTGAGTGAAGTGATGGTGAGGTGACGTGTATGAAGTGAATATTAGGTAATGGAAGTGAATAACGTGAGGGTGATGTGAATAGAGTGAGTATAAAGTGAATAAAATAAGTATAAGGTGAGTGAAGTATATAAGACATTCTCCTAGTATGACTCATGGCCACGCCCCCCATATTGCGGTCAGAGTGCAAACACAAACATTCCCTTTCACTTGATAAATAATAATAATAACAACTATCTAGTAATTATATTCATCCCTTCACAATGTATATAATGTCAGTGTACTTGGTTTGAACATGTGTATGGGTTAATTTTGTAGTGTCTAACATAATAAACGCTAACCATCAATGACATCATTCTCAAATGTGGCTTAGCTCAATGCAGTGTTGCCAAGTGTACTCCCAAACGGTAGGTAACTTTATCAGAAGCGGATATTGTTATCACCTCTATCGCTAGGTGCTTAGAACTATTATATCCTTTCTCTTATAGATTATTGTTTGATGATACCGGTATGTTCTATTACTATAAATAATTATAAGTTTAATTAATTATAGCCGATGCTGGGACGCTACTACGGCACTTTACTTTATATATGTAATAGTAAGTAATTTAAGTGTGATGGTGAATATTAATGTTTATCTACTTTAAAGCTAAACAGGTCATTTATCAAGTTCACGAGTAAAACAAGGAACGAAAATATATTTTAAAATTATATTTTTAAAGATTTGGCACCGTTGCTAGGCGTGGAAGAAATATAAAGCTAAAAATTCATCTAGAAAACCAAATTTGACACTAAAACACCACATGAATAGTACCGTTTTGAATCCCTCTGATACCTGAATGAACCAAACCGAGTTGTTATAGAGTATTATTGATTATTAACAAGTGTAAAGTGAAGGACTAGTTTGTGTTCCGCCACAGCAAACCACAGACACACACACACACACACCAACCCAACCCAGTCCTTCTTCCCTGTCAGTGTGGCGGTCGGTGGCGTTGGTGGATGATATTACTTACTGTGTTGGTCCAAATTTAATGTAGTTCCTCGTCCTCTTTATTTATTTATAGTGCTACATATTGGTTGTTGATAATATTAGGTGCATCATACGCCGGGCCATAAGGTAAGATACGATTGTGTTTGTGTGTTTTATTATAATTAAAAAAAAGGCGGTGGTGGTGTAGGTTTGGTGGTGGATGATATTATTTTGCTGTGTTGGTCCAAATTTAATGTAGTTCCTCGTATTCTTTATCAATTTATAGTGCTACATATTGGTTGTTGATTAAATGAGGTGGTGGACCATAAGGTAAGATGATAATAATGACATTGTGTCTTGTTAAAGGAAATAGAATGAGGGGGGTTTGTCGTCGGTAGCTTTCTAGAGTTCGTAAGGGCGTATTCATGAACATCCGTGGTGTATACGATGGTGTGGTAGTGGTACGATGCCTCTGTTGTTTTAGTATGAAGTCGTCGTACCGGTACCAAGCTGTGTCGTATGCATGCACCATGAATGTTCTTGAATATGGTCATAGTCTGGTCTGTGATAATTATGGCCAATGATCTCTCTCTCTCTCTCTCTCTCTCTCTCTCTCTCTCTCTCTCTCTCTCTCTCTCTCTCCTTTCTGCTTGCTGTCTCTCCTCTCTATCACCTTGTTCTGGAGCTATATGACCTCGCTGTTGTGGTGCCTAATATCAATCAAGCACTGAATATCTATCTATCTTGCAATTTCTCCCTCTTGATTTCACAGTCGTTGAAGCCGGGATTTTTTCAGTCTACAAGTCAGCATTTATGTAGTGGAATAATTACAGTGGATTTTATGTAATATTAATGTGTATATTTTTGGGTAGGATCATATAGAAAAAATACGATAAATTAGTTAAAACCAGACCTGACAATTTTACAAGTAGGTTAATTAGTAGCCTATTTACGCCCAGACTAAAATTACAGGAAATGCCTACACACAAATATTAACTGTATAGAAATGAAGACCCATGTAATACCTTATAATTATCTACATTAATTATGTGCTTAAACACTCACACAAAACTCAAAATATGGAGAAGTATGGTCATGACGTGGATTTAATTTTACTGTAATTTCGACTCTGCCATTCCAATATATTAAGGTAAAATTGCACATTCTATTTATCCATCCATCCATCTACTAACCCCTAGACATTAAAATATTTCCCACTTTAATTAATTATCGGTATCAGTCTATTCTTTTCCTTCATTTTCCCTTCTCTCTATCAAACTCTCCCTTGGGTCTTTTAACCCAAGGGCGGTCTGCTTTCATTCTCTTCAGCTGTCACTCCTCACCACCTCCTTTTTTCCTTCATGCTTGCTGTACCTCCTGTCTGTCTGTCTGTTTGTCTTCCCTATTTAATGAGAAATGGAGGCTTCTAATTCCTCCTGCCTAGCCTATACCACGAAACAAGCTCCTTCCATATGGGTAACTTAGGTGTGTGTGAGTTTCGTGGCAATATTTGAAGGACTCCGTTTATCTTCAATTTTCTGACTAGGCTATCAATGTCACCAATATTTCCAAGGGAGGGTGTGGCTAGCCTTCCAAATATTGTTTCCACGACTTATAATATAATAACAGGAGCATATTAATACTTGTATCTGCCAAAGGCTTTCCAATATAGCCTAATAATATACAGTCAGCCCGTGATATAACATGTGATCGTATGAGAGACTTACTGACTTCTAATTAGGCTACTCCTGACTTGGCCACAAATAAGCTCCTCCTCAATAGCCTAGTTGATGTTTCTTGGCAATATTTGAAGGACTTGTTTATTTCTAATTTTCTTTCTACATCACTAATTGTATCTTAAAATAGTCAGTAGTGTAAATATGACATAATCCGAGATAATTAAGCACGAAACGATACACAGTGAAATGGAGTATCTCACCAGTCGATTTTTCTGAGGTGGAGAATTTCTTAGTGGTGGATTGAAGACCTACTGATTCCTACAAACGATGTCAGTGTTCCTAAAAAGGTATATATACGTCTCGTGGCATTAGGCTACTTGGAGGAATCAGTATATAAATAACCCTTCAATTTCCCGTCCAGAGTCGCCCCTTCAGGTTTTATCCGAGAGTTGAAGGATGAAGGAAATAATGTAGGTCCTGTCGTTTCTCATGTAAAAGTATATGGGTAGAATTGATGGGCCATTGTTTCCTCCAAACAATGCCACGAAACAGAACCCCATTAATTAAAACATTAGGATCGTCTGTTTCATGGCATAGGTTAGGCTAGTTTGGAGGAATCACAGACCCTCCAATTCACCAACAAGAGAAAATAATCCATGAAACATTTGAGAGATGTAGCTGTTATATTAGTGTACAGTCACGAACACTAAATAAGTATACAGATTTGGTTGAAGCTTTGAACAGTTCACTAATCCACCAATCAACTAATTCGATTGGAGATCTTATTTGTGCATTTATTTACTTTCTCTAGGTATTCGAAGCACACCTGGATACTTATTATAAAGTGGCCGGCCGTGACTATACCGGTAATCTTTTTTATAGTGTGTGTGTGTGTGTGTGTGTGTGTGTGTGTCCTTGGTGATTGTGGCTCCGGCAGGTAGAACGTTTTCTCTCTACTGCCACACCCACTTCTCCCAGACCAAACCAAACCAGGCTGGCTGTAAAAAAAGGCTAGGCTATGCCCCATTTCGAATTAGGGCCTAAGGGGAAATTTTGTGTTGGTAAACCTTGAGCAACTGAATCCTCTCAACTATTCCAAGCAACAACAGAACACCATTATTTTTGTTAATTTGATCCTGTTTCCTGGCATACTTTGGAGGAATCAAGGCACTCCAATGTAGCAAAAGTGAATTACCGGTACCCTCTTTAGGACCCACGTGATGTAGTAAAAAAAAAAGAAGGCTAACTAACGAGTCCTTCAAACACTGCCATGAAACACCACTTACATTAAAGGAGCTTGTTTTGCGGCACAGTAAGGAGGAATCAGAAGCCACTAAGTCTCATAACATACTCGATCACAGGTTAGGCTAACGATACCTTAACAACTGTATATATATATATTCAAAGATTATTTATAGCATACACTAGAACAAGATGATAATAAAAATAATAATAATAATAATAATAATAAGGAAATGAACTACCGGTACTGTATTTATAGTTTACAACCCCAGACTAATAACCCACAATCCCAGACAGGCTATGAGTGTTATTATTTAAGTGTTATTATGAGTTTTATTATTAGTTAGTCATGTAACCTAATAGCCTAGTCACTTTTACTCTCAGGACAACCCAACCCATCCTACCTTTAGCCTACGGTACCTGACCTTTGTAGCTTTTTTTATTTTATTTTTTATAGTACAGTTGTCCATAGAAATTCATTCGTACACAAGGTTTTTTTTTTAAGGGGACAGTGCAGTGTTGGTAAATCTGGAGCAACTGATTCCTCCAAAACTATTTCAAGCAACAAATCTCCATTATTTTTCCCAATCTGGCCTTGTTTCCTGGTATACATTGGAGGAATCAAAGTGCTCTAATGGACCCTATGATCGTATATGGCTTCTGATTCCTCCTGACTATGCCACGAAACGTAACAGGCTCCTTCATTCAGTATGGGTGGTGTTTCGTGGCATTGTTTGAAGGACTCACTAACCTCCAATTTTCTCACTACATCACGTGGTTCAATAATTAAGAAAAGAAATACCATAATAGTTTCTGAAAGTACTGCAGTGAATGGTGTACCAAACAAACTATTATTATTATTATTTATTATTATTATTATTATTTTTATTATTATTTTTATTATTATTTTTATTAAGCTGTGTTGGAGTTGCATAGACTTGTATTTTTTCTATGTGCTGTGAACAATTGAAGTCTAGTGTGTATAAAATGTACTGTACCAATTCCTGTAGCCAATATTACAGTGCATTCTCTCTCTCACTCTCTCTCTCTCTCTCTCTAGGCTATATATATATATATATATATATATATATATATATATATATATATAGGCTAGCATTAGTTGTACAGCTCCGGACTGATCAATGGTCCACACTTCTTCCACCCTTGCCTTGGTGTGGGCCTCAACGGATATGGTATCACTGACAGGTGGAGGGGGGAGGGGAGAAATGTGGGCGGAGTTATATAGGGGGGGTAGCGTTACCAATGTTGAGCCATCCAGAAATTTGAATCCCGAACCACTTGTGATCATGGATGTGAACCACTCACTTGAAGGTGGTAGGAGAGGAGGGGTTGGGTTGGGGAGAGGGGGGTAAAGCTTCACCAGTGATCGAGATGGAGAGAATTATTGGATTAAGTAGCTAAATGTTTTCTTCTGTAATCTAAATCCAACTCTGATGCTGCATTCCATGGGATATTCTTTATTATTTGAAATGAATCCAGATTTTACCTAATATAATTAACACGACACCAGTTTTTTATGACTAATATATCAAGCGATGCACCACCTACCCAGTGTTAAGTTACATTTCAAGTAAATCCTTTATTTTTATCCTGTATCATTTATGACATTTTCTAAGAAACGTCTATTGTGTAACTGGTTACCAAAGGATAATAGTTATAGTGTAAGATGTTAATTACCTAATAACTACTCCATCTGTTCTTCCTCACCCCGTCCTCCCTTATTCAATTCACTGTTTCCTCTCCCTCCATCCCACCATTCCTTGCTCTCCATCTTACCACCACTACCATCATTCTGTGTGTTGCTGCATAATCTGTTAATGCGCAAACACGACCACAATAGAAATAAAAGTGATATTTGGTATGCAAATACAATCCGTTATATATGACGAATATATTTATCACCTTTATTTATTTATCTGAGGTCAACATCTAGGCCAGCCCATCAGACGCCCAGTATAGTGAACCAATCACAAGATTTAGAGGATATTGTGTCACAACTATTGTTATTACTAATTAAAACAGGGAAAAATTGAAATCAGACATTTATTGGTTATTGTTTACATCTCCACAAGTCCTCGTCACGAAGCATTCAAACCCATAATCCAACTGGGTCTGTAGGCACCACACTGTAATTATAATAACCACAATTATAATAACTGTTAACTTATTATAACCTGAAGTTTATACTTCGACCTCACGTTTGCATTAAGCATGTGTAATGTTTGTTTTGTTTTCTTATTATTATTATAAGCACCGATATATGTATTGCTTTAGACCCTTAGCCACGATGATATACTGTATATACACTATTTATATACACTTCTATGAAGATATTAAGGCTTGAAATACTGTAGATTACATATTTCATTTTATTACTCATCAATTTGTTGCTAGTATCGTGTTCAACCACCCTCCTTCTCAATGACAGCCTGCAGTCGCTCGGGCATTGAGGCACCATGCCTCCTCACTGTATAATATATATGGTTTTCCCCGAAAAATCTCCCACTGTGTTCTGGTGTGACGTAACAAATCTGCTGTGGTTCTCTGTCGTTCTGGCTCCCACGTGTTAACGATAGAACCTCATAGATTTTCTATAGGGTTCATATCGCAGTCTTAAATAGACAAATCTATCACCTGCAAATAATCATGAGCAGTAAACCATTCTTGAACTTTCCTCGCCATATGGATAGGGCATCGGTCGTGTATAGGACAGATAAGGGTGAGTAGTTGAAAAGATATTAAAAACATTTAGAATATGGGCTTCATTATATTGCATTTGATCGATCTATTAAATAAAGACACTGTCTATTGTTCACCCCCGTAGAGAGATACTGATTATAATTATTATCCTTTGGATATTAAGCAACAAATAACGGAGCCGAGACAATTAATTTTCTGTCTTCAGCTTTACCTGTATTCTTTTCACCCCTCATGCTGGCAGTCCCCCTCTTTATCACCTCTTCTCGCCGTAAAATAAATAAATTTCTACCTATATTTTTCAAGTAACTGGCAACCTCACACAACCTCCTCTCACCTGTCTTCTCTCTCTCTCACGTCCCCTTCCTTCCTTGCCTTCTGTAGTATTTTTTATCTTTTGTTTCTCATATTTTTAACCTTCTCATTCGTTCTTTGAAAGTTTTAATGACATAGGCCTTTCTCCCTTATCACCCATTGTCCTTCAAATTTATGCAAGCAAAAGGATATGATAATAGTTATGTAGAATATATATATATATATATATGAAATGAGATAGAAAGAAGGGGGGGGGGTATGGAGGGGCTGGTGGAGGAAGAGAGAACAAGAGAGACGCCAATAACCGTGGCTGTAGAGACGTTTTCTTGAAGATTTATGGTTGACTTTGGGCGAAGGAACTAATGGAGATGGAGTTCACATTAACAAACCTATATAATTAAGTATTGAATTTTATCATTGTCATCATAATATTATTATTTTCTACTCTCATCTGTAGGCTAATTAAGTATTGTTCGATATCAGCAGAACTGTAATGACATCAGATAGGATGGGTGTCTATAAAACTTGGACATATGTAATGAAATGGCTATACTCAATGGTAAATGTGTTTCAACAATAATGAATATATTAAACAAAATTATGAGAACCACAATTATCCATATATTATATGTGAAAAGAATAATATTCTGTGGAACGGAATGAGACAATCGAATCTCTACTGCAGAATATAGGCTTATTTCTGATGAAGTGAAGGTTCGAGTCATGTGAACCACAGTTCCCTTTACACACACACACACACACACACACACCAATACCACATCTTGTAGCTTTCGCAGGCTTACCAACCTAACACACGGGGGGGAAAATAACTTGTTCTACGTTACATATAGTTTATTATTGGATTACAAGTAAATTACGGGCCATAACAAGGAAATCATTAACACGTAGACATAGTAGAATAAAGCTAGTTACTATTTGTGAAACATATGATAATCAGTGGTGACAACCTATGAGACGTCAGCCTTCATAACCCTACACATTTCTAATGACGAGTATTTATGTGCACACAATAATATAAAGGATTAATTCAATAGAAGACTACCATCAGCATCTTGCTATTACTTTTAATACTAACTTTATAAAGATATTATTGCACCTTGTATTCCACAATATTTATATAATAAAACTCTTAATAGTGACAACATTAAAGTAAAATACAATATACAGAAATACAAATTCCAGTTCCATTTCTATAAAGCATTACATATTTGTCTTCCATTCTTCTTAGTGTTTAAAATTATGAATTTAGATGTTGGCAATCTTGCAAACCAATGTATTTTGAGAGCCAGAACTGTTACATATTATTCTCCCGACAAAGAGAATATATATGTTTGTCACCTTTGATTCTCCAGGTTTAATAAAAACAGTGGATTATCGGTAAATTTTTACTTAATAATTTGGTTATGGGTGATAAGAGAGAAAAGCTTATGTCATTAAAACTTTCAAAGAACGAATGAGAAGGTTAAAAATATGAGAAACAAAAGATAAAAAATACTACAGAAGGCAAGGAAGGAAGGGGACGTGAGAGAGAGAGAAGACAGGTGAGAGGAGGTTGTGTGAGGTTGCCAGTTACTTGAAAAATATAGGTAGAAATTTATTTATTTTACGGCGAGAAGAGGTGATAAAGAGGGGGACTGCCAGCATGAGGGGTGAAAAGAATACAGGTAAAGCTGAAGACAGAAAATTAATTGTCTCGGCTCCGTTATTTGTTGCTTAATATCCAAAGGATAATAATTATAATCAGTATCTCTCTACGGGGGTGAACAATAGACAGTGTCTTTATTTAATAGATCGATCAAATGCAATATAATGAAGCCCATATTCTAAATGTTTTTAATATCTTTTCAACTACTCACCCTTATCTGTCCTATACACGACCGATGCCCTATCCATATGGCGAGGAAAGTTCAAGAATGGTTTACTGCTCATGATTATTTGCAGGTGATAGATTTGTCTATTTAAGACTGCGATATGAACCCTATAGAAAATCTATGAGGTTCTATCGTTAACACGTGGGAGCCAGAACGACAGAGAACCACAGCAGATTTGTTACGTCACACCAGAACACAGTGGGAGATTTTTCGGGGAAAACCATATATATTATACAGTGAGGAGGCATGGTGCCTCAATGCCCGAGCGACTGCAGGCTGTCATTGAGAAGGAGGGTGGTTGAACACGATACTAGCAACAAATTGATGAGTAATAAAATGAAATATGTAATCTACAGTATTTCAAGCCTTAATATCTTCATAGAAGTGTATATAAATAGTGTATATACAGTATATCATCGTGGCTAAGGGTCTAAAGCAATACATATATCGGTGCTTATAATAATAATAAGAAAACAAAACAAACATTACACATGCTTAATGCAAACGTGAGGTCGAAGTATAAACTTCAGGTTATAATAAGTTAACAGTTATTATAATTGTGGTTATTATAATTACAGTGTGGTGCCTACAGACCCAGTTGGATTATGGGTTTGAATGCTTCGTGACGAGGACTTGTGGAGATGTAAACAATAACCAATAAATGTCTGATTTCAATTTTTCCCTGTTTTAATTAGTAATAACAATAGTTGTGACACAATATCCTCTAAATCTTGTGATTGGTTCACTATACTGGGCGTCTGATGGGCTGGCCTAGATGTTGACCTCAGATAAATAAATAAAGGTGATAAATATATTCGTCATATATAACGGATTGTATTTGCATACCAAATATCACTTTTATTTCTATTGTGGTCGTGTTTGCGCATTAACAGATTATGCAGCAACACACAGAATGATGGTAGTGGTGGTAAGATGGAGAGCAAGGAATGGTGGGATGGAGGGAGAGGAAACAGTGAATTGAATAAGGGAGGACGGGGTGAGGAAGAACAGATGGAGTAGTTATTAGGTAATTAACATCTTACACTATAACTATTATCCTTTGGTAACCAGTTACACAATAGACGTTTCTTAGAAAATGTCATAAATGATACAGGATAAAAATAAAGGATTTACTTGAAATGTAACTTAACACTGGGTAGGTGGTGCATCGCTTGATATATTAGTCATAAAAAACTGGTGTCGTGTTAATTATATTAGGTAAAATCTGGATTCATTTCAAATAATAAAGAATATCCCATGGAATGCAGCATCAGAGTTGGATTTAGATTACAGAAGAAAACATTTAGCTACTTAATCCAATAATTCTCTCCATCTCGATCACTGGTGAAGCTTTACCCCCCTCTCCCCAACCCAACCCCTCCTCTCCTACCACCTTCAAGTGAGTGGTTCACATCCATGATCACAAGTGGTTCGGGATTCAAATTTCTGGATGGCTCAACATTGGTAACGCTACCCCCCCTATATAACTCCGCCCACATTTCTCCCCTCCCCCCTCCACCTGTCAGTGATACCATATCCGTTGAGGCCCACACCAAGGCAAGGGTGGAAGAAGTGTGGACCATTGATCAGTCCGGAGCTGTACATATTAAAAAATTTCTATGCTTATACTTATATTTTTTGTATTTTGTATAACCGATGGCTATAAATAAATGTTTCAAATCTCTCTCTCTCTCTGTATGTACGTTAATGGATTATTTGTTATATTTCACGGTGTAGCTGGAATACAGTGTTAGTGAACGTTATGTAATTCGTTGTACTGGCGACCTCTGACCTCGTTTGTGGCCACTAAAGGTGCACTGTTGACTGACTGGATGGGTGGCTGGCTGCATGGGTCGACCTCTTCCCTTGTGCTCTCTCTATCTCAGCTGTTGCCCTCGACACACACACATCTGTATTCTCTCGTGTGTTTTTAAGTGGGTAATAATTCACTTTTGTTACATTGGAGTGCCTTGATTCCTCCAAAGTGTGTCAAGAATAAGTGGGTAATACTTTTGTTACATTGGAGTGTCTTGATTCCTCCAAAGTATGCCAGGGAACAGGACCACATGAACGAAAAATAATGGTGTTCTGTTGTTGCTTGGAATATATAGTTTGGAGGATTCAGTTACTCCAGATTTACCAACACATAATTTCCCCTTTAAATAAAGAGTTTAAAACAGTGAGATGGAGCAAATGTGTCCTTCAGTTGATAATAATAGTAATAATGATAATAATAGTAATAATAATAATAACGATAATAATAGTAATAATGATAATAATAATAGTAATAATGATAATAATAATAGTAATAATGATAATAATAATAGTAATAATGATAATAGTAATAATGATGATAATATCGTAGTAACAATAATAATAATAATAGAACTACCGGTAAAACTAAAAATAATAATGAATGGCAAGATTATCAAGTGTAGTGGAGTGTGTGTGTGTGTGTGTGTGTGAGAGAGAGAGAGAGAGAGAGAGAGAGAGAGTCGGTGCAACGGTTACGAGTTGTTGCTTACCCTGCAGCCAACACACATACACACACACACGCTCTCTCTCTCACACACACACACGCTCTCTCTCTCTCTCTCTCACACACACACACACACACACACACACACACACACACACACACACACACACACACACACACACACACACACACACTCTCTCTCTCTCTCTCTCTCTCTCTCTCTCTCTCACACACACACACACACAGGAAGTACAAAATCACCGGATATTCCCCTGCGGCCTTTACCTACCTCTCCCTCTTCTCGTCTTCCTCTCTCTCTCTCTCTCTCTTTTTTATGTATCTACCGTATCTCACTATCTCTATCTATCTCTCTCTCCCTCTCTCTCTGTAGTGATTAAGGGATTTGGCGCTCCTTCGGCCCCAGCCATGAGGGATAATGATAACAGACGAGAGAGAGAGAGAGAGAGAGAGAAAGGGGTGAATGGGTGGATGATAGTGATATAATATAGTGAGATGGTATTGGTAGATAAATGGTGAAATAATGATGAAAGTTTAGATAGCCTAATAAGGGACTTGGTATAGGTGTGTGTGTGTATGTATGTGTGTGTGTGTTGGTGAAAATAATAATGAATATGAGAAGTGGATAATATACAATACTGATATACTGGTATTAAATGGTACTGGTTTGTACTGGTATTAAAAAAATGGTACTGGTTTATAGGGCCTACTGGTATGGTGTGGTATTACTTGCTGGGTTAGGTAGGGTGTGAGGTAGTAGTGGTAGTGGTGGTAGTGGTAGTAGTAGTGGTAGTAGTAGTAGTAGTAGTAGTGGTGGTAGTAGTAGTAGTAGTAGTTGTGGTGGTGGTGGTAGTAGTAGTAGTAGTGGTGTTGGTAGTAGTAGTAGTAGTGGTGGTAGTTGTTGTTGTGGTGGTGAGGAGCTTCGATAAATTTAGTATAGTTGTCTAGACATGGTAAGAGTACCATACCCCTCATCCTTCCTCAGTCCCTACCCCTCTACACACACACACACACACACAGTCACACACATACATAAACACACACACACACATAAATACACTCACACAGACATAAACACAGTCACACACAGACATAAACACAGTCATACACACACACAGTCACACAAATACATATACATGCAGACATAAACACAGCCACACACAGACATAAACAAATACAGTCACACACAGTTACACACACACTCACATAAACACACACACACATGGTGATGATGATGATGATGACAAGGGGAGAGAGAGAGAAAATGGTGGAGGGAGGGAGGTAGGTGGATGGTGTATGACAGGTGTAGAGAGGGAGAGAAAATGGTGGAGGGAGGGAGAGAGAGTATATGTGGAGGAGAGAAAATGGTGGAAAGAGGGAGAGAGAGTATATGTGGAGGAGAGAAAATGGTGGAGGGAAGGAGAGAGAGAGAGAGTATTTGTGGAGGGAGGGAGGTGGGAGGAGGAGTAGGGCCAAGTAGTAGTAGTAGTAGTAGTGGTAGGGGGGAGTGAGTTGACTGCGGCTCCACCAGGTAAGTTTTTACGAGTGAGTGAGGGGGTCAGTCACCCCCTCGTGTGTCTGCCTCACCTCACCTCTCCTCTCCTCACGTGCTGCCCTTACCATGCAACCCTCTCCTCCTCCTCAACCCTCCTCTCCTCCTCCTCAACCCTCTCCTCCTCCACCTCCCTCCTCAACCCTCTCCTCCACCTCCCTCCTCAACCCTCTCCTCCACCTCCTTCCTCAACCCTCTCCTCCTCCACCTCCACATTTCTCTCTTTTTCTCTGTCTCTGTCTATGGGGAGGAAAGGAGGGAGGAAGGAATGGGGGAGAGAAAAGAATGAATAGAAGGAGGAAGGAAGGAGTGCAGAGAAAAGGATGAGGAAAGAAGGAAGGAAGGAGAGCAGAGAAAAAGAGGGAATAGAAGGAAGGAAAGAGTGCAAAGAAAAGGAGAATAGAAGGAGGAAAGAAGGAAGGAAGGAGAGCAGAGAAAAAGAGGGAATAGAATGAAGAAAAGGAGAATAGAAGGAGGAAACGAGGAAGGAAGGAACTAAACATGAAAATATGGAATAGGAGGAGGAAGAGACTAAACATGAGGGGACAGAGGAATGAGAAGTGAGTAATGTAAAATCAGTACCATAATGGAGGGTACAAGGTGCCTGGGCTATACAGGTTAACACCAACAAGTTCGATGACCGTGCATTCTTGTATGTACAGTATGTGTGTGTGTGTGTGTGTGTGTGAGAGAGAGAGAGAGAGAGAGAGAGAGAGAGAGAGAGAGAGAGAGAGAGAGAGAGAGAGAGAGAGAGAGAGAGAGAGAGAGGGGGGGGGTATGTGAGAGTGCATGTGTGTGTGAGAGAGAGAGAGAGCATGTGTGTGTGAGAGGAAATATGTATGTGTGTGTATGAGAAAGAGAGATTAGCCTATGTGTATGTGTGTGTGAGTGAGAAAATATGCATGTGTGTGTGTGAAAGAAAGAAAGAGAATGTGTATACAGTATATATGTGTGTGTGAGAGACAGACAGACAGGGAGAAAGAAAGAGAATGTGTATATATGTGTATGTGAGAGACAGCCAGGGAGAAAGAAAGAGAATGTGTATATATGTGTGTGAGACAGACAGGGAGAAAGAAAGAGAATGTGTATATATGTGTGTGTGTGAGACAGACATGGAGAAAGAAAGAGAATGTATGTATATATGTGTGTGTCTAACTGTGATGCATTCTTTCTGCATTCCACCAGTGTTATGATTGTATTCTTTTCCATTAGAGTAACACTGAACCGGTTTGGCTACAACACAACAGACGTCATTAACAGGTTTACGTTATAATCCCACAACTGTACATAACGTAACTTGTATATAGGCTACAGCAAGACTTGTTGAGTGTGTGTGTGTGTGTGAGAGAGTGAGAGAGAGAATAAAAAGTGAGGAGTGAGTAAGGGCAGGAGAGTGATGAGTGTGAGAGGAGTAATAGGACAATGAGTGTATGAGTATGTGAGTAGCCTACGTGAGTGAGTGAGTGAGGGTGGGTAGGTTAGGTGGGTTGGTTGATATCCTATGGGGCCGTGAATGTCAGGGGGCAGGAAGTAGGCTAAAGGGTATATATTATAGGGAAGGTGTGTGTGTGTGTGTGTTGTGGTATGGTACTGTCTCCTCCTTATCCTTCTTTCCTTCTCTTCTTTCCTTCTCTTTCCTTCACATACTTTCTCTTCATTCCTTCTCTTTCCTTTTCATACTTTCTCTTCATTCATTCTCTTTTCTTCACATACTTTCTCCATTTCTTCTCTTTCACATACTTTCTCTTCTTTCCTTCTCTTTCCTTCACATACTTTCTCTTCTTTCCCTCTCTTCTTTCCTTCTCTTTCCTTCCCTCCCTTCTCTTCATTCCTTCTCTTTCCTTCACATACTCTCTCTTCTTTCCTCACGACTTCATCCTCCTCCTCCTCCTCCTCCTCTTATCCTTATTACCAGTTGAATGTTATTGTGTGTATTGTTACCAGTGACTCCGGGTCTAAGTGAGTGATGGGAGTCGAACCTTATCTGTTGTTTTGGTGACAGATGAGTGGCAGGTAGGAGAGAGAGAGAGAGAGAGAGAGAGAGAGAGAGAGAGAGAGAGAGAGAGAGAGAGAGAGAGAGAGAGAGAGAGAGAGAGAGATATGGGTAGGAAGGAGAGGTGCCTGTTTATGATTATTGTGTGTATATGTGTTTGTATATGTGTGTATGTGTGCCAATATGGGTATGAAGGAAAGGTGTCTGTTTAAGATATTTGTGTGTGTATGTATGTTTGTATGTGTGTGTGTGTGTCAATATAGGTATGAAGGAAAGGTGCCTGTTTAGTATATGTGTGTGTGTATGTTTGTTTGTATGTGTGTGTGTGCCAATATGGGTATGAAGGAGAGGTGCTTGTTTATGATATTTGTGTGTGTATGTTTGTGTGTGTGTGCCAAAATGAGTCGGAAGGAAAGGTGCCTGTTTAAGATATTTGTGTGTGTATGTATGTTTGTATGTGTGTGTGTGTCAATATGGGTATGAAGGAGAGGTGCCTGTTTAAGATATTTGTGTGTGTGTATGTATGTATGTATGTGTGTGTGTGCCAATATGGGTATGAAGGAAAGGTGCCTGTTTAAGATAATTGTGTGTGTGTATGTTTGTTTGTATGTGTGTGTGTGCCAATATGGGTATGAAGGAAAGGTGCCTGTTTAGGATATGTGTGTGTATGTGTGTGTGTGCCAAAATAGGTCACGGACACCCCTTGCTGCCAGGTTACACTCTCAAACTATTGATTAATTCACCACCCACTCATTCAACCAGCCTCCCTCCCCTACCTGTCCCTTCCTTCCTTCCATTCCCTCGTCTTTCCTTGTCAAACCTAGCCTACCTGTCCCTTCCTTCCTTCCTTCCTTCCTTCCTTCCTTCCTTCCCTACCTTGTCAAACCTAGCCTACCTGTCCCTCCCTTTCTTCCTTCCTTCCTTCCCCTCTTTCCTACCTTGTCAAACCTACCTGTCCATCCTTTTCTTCCTTCCTTCCCTCTTTCCTACCTTGTCAAACCTACCTGTCCTTCCTTCCCCTCTTCCACACACACATACAAATACAAACATACTGTACACACATACATACCTCTTAATATGTGGTGTAACATTTCGTAAGGCGTGTGTGTTTGGTGAGAGAGAGAGAGAGAGAGAGAGAGAGAGAGAGAGAGAGAGAGAGAGAGAGAGAGAGTCAAGTTTTATACACACACATACAGTCAGAGAGAGAGAGAGAGAGTGTCAAGTTTTATACACACACATACAGTCAGAGAGAGAGAGAGTAAGCCAAAGTAAGAGCTGGGGATGTTTGTTGTTGTTGTGAGAGGCTGGGAGTGGTGGTGGTGGTGCATCTGCTGGTATTGATTACAACATCCCTCTCCCTCTACCTTCATCTTATACTCTCTCTCTCTCTCTCTCTCTCTCTCTCTCTCTCTCTCTCTCTCTCTCTCTCTCTCTCTCTCTCTTTTGATTACCACATCCCTCTCTCTCTCTCTCTCTCTTTTCATCTTATTCTCTCTCTCTCTTTTCATCTTATACTTTCTCTCTCTGATAATATTGCTGTTGATTTCTGTAATATTGCCTTAAATTCTCCAAAGTATGCCAGGAAACAGGACCAGAAGAGCAAAAATAATGGTATTCCTGTTGCTTGAAATAGTTTGGAAGATTCAGTTACTCCAAATTTACCAACACAAAAAAGATTCCCCCTTAAATCTAACCCTAACTAAATAGATAAAGTAAAGTTAGTAATCGTTATAGGATTTGATATGGAGAGTCATTAAAGGTGTGTGGGAGTAGGGGACAGGCTTGGGGGGGGGGGAAGTTTGGGGGGTGCAGGAATAGGGCGACAAGCTTGGGGTGGGGGGAGGGGGGGATAAAAAGCCTGTTCCCATATTCCTGCACCCCCCATAACTCCCTCCACCCCCCAAGCCTGTCCCCCTACTCCCGCACCCCCCAAACCCACTCCAAGCCTGTCCCCTACTCCCGCACCCCCTTAATCAGTACAGGATTTGATAAGGAGAGTCATTAATCATTAAAGGATTTGATAAGGAGAGTCATTAATCATTAAAGGATTACTCATTTGGATGCACATTAATTTAAACTTATTAGTAAAGCCTTATTAATTAACTGAGATGGATTTAATAGTGTATGTATGTACTTATGTAGCCTAAGTATCCATCATCCCTTCCCTTTTGTGTAACGCATGAATTTAATAGTTAATGTATGAATAACTGTACAAACTAAGTAACTACGTAACTCATTGATTTAATAGTGAATGTATGTACAGTATACAGTATATATATCTATCTCCCCTTCCATTTGAAATACTTGTGTAACTCATTATTTTAATAGTTAATGTATTTAATAGTTAACTTCTTTGAATAACTGTACAAACTAAGTAGGTAACTCAGATTTAATAGTTAATATATGTATGTAGTATATATCTATCTCCCCTTCCTTTTTTGACTAACTTGTGTAACTCATTATTTTAATAGTTAATGTATTTAATAGTTAACTTCTTTGAATAACTGTACAAACTATAGGTAGCTCATTGATTTAATAGTTTATGTTTGTATGTACCAGTAGCCTATATCCATCTCCCTTTCCCTTTTAAATAACTATTGTGTACAAACTTAGTAACTCATTGATTTAATTGTGAATGTATGTAGTATTATCCATCTCCCCTTCCCTTTTAAATAACTTTTGTGAATAAACTAAATAACTAATGGATTTAATTGTGAATGTATTTAGCATATCCACCTCCCCTTCCCTTTTAAATAACTCTTTGTGTACAAACTTACTAACTCAAGTATAAAATAGTTAATGTATAAATTCTTAAGTACAGTAGTAGTGGTGATGGCTGTTGTTATTTTTGTTGTTGTTGTTGTTTAAGTATCCATCTTCCCTTCCCTTTTTAAATAACTCGTGTACAAACTTAGTAATTCAAGGATAAAATAATTAATGTATAAAGTCTTAAGTATCTATCTTCCCTTCCCTTTTTAAATAACTTGTGTACAAACTTAACTAACTGTTTCTCTTCTCTCCTCAGGTATGTTTGTTTGTTTGTGTGTGACCACCTACCGTACCTTCCCATAGACCACTCATCGGTAACGTAACGTGTGTGTGACTTTTGTTTTCATTGGAGAGCCATGTTTCCTCCAAACTATTCCAGGAAACAGGACCAAATGAATTAAAATAATGGTGTTCTGTTGCTTGGAATCGTTTGGAGGGCTTACATCATAGAAAATGTAAGACTACGTAACTGCAATACAACATTATTATTATTAGGTTTGTTGTTTTGCAAGCACTGAGTCACGTGATAGACCATTCATTGCAAAACAATAATAACCTCTCTTAACATATAGCCTGTGTAAGAATTCCTTTTGTCCAACTGTACATATCTGAAACATAGCCTATAAATATTAGAATGTAGGCTACTCCAATCGTGTATTTAAAGTTTTGTAGTTAAATGAGTCCTTTAAATATTGCCACGAAACACAACCTATAGTCTATAATTATGGAAGGAGCGTGTTTCATGGCATAGTCAGGAGGAATCAGAAGCACCCAATTCCCATACACAATCACAGAGGCCTTAAAAAGTAAATAGATACACGGTACATTTTCGCCAGGACAGAACGAAACATAACTGAATGTTGGTTAGGTGATGTTGGCTCAAAATACTATAGGAAGGAAGGAAGGAAAGTGTGTTGTGTGTGGTGTAGTGGGCGTGGTGTGTGTATGTGTGTGGTGGTGTGTTGTGTGTGGTGTAGTGGGCGTGGTGTGTGTATGTGTGTGGTGTAGTGGGCGTGGTGTGTGTGTTGTAGTGGGCGTGGTGTGTGTGGTGTAGTGGGCGTGGTGTGTGTGTGTGTGGTGTAGTGGGCGTGGTGTATGTGTGTGTGTGTGGTGTAGTGGGCGTGGTGTGTGTGTGTGTCGTGTAGTGGGCGTGGTGTGGTGTAGTGAGCGTGGTGTGTGTATGTGTGTGGTGTAGTGGGCGTGGTGTGTATGTGTGTGTTGTAGTGGGCGTGGTGTGTTGTGTGTGGTGTAGTGGGCGTGGTGTGTATGTATGTGTGTGTGTGTGTGTGTTGTAGGGGTTAGGGTGGGGCGTGGGTTAAGTCAAAGGTCTTGCTCTTGAGTGCTTGCTTCCAACTTCCTGCCTGTGCATGAACAAGTGTTGCTCGCTTCCTCTCTCTCTCTCTCTCTCTCTCTCTCTCTCTCTCTCTCTCTCTCTCTCTCTCTCTCTCTCTCTCTCACACACACACACACACACACACACACACAGGCTCTCCTTCCTTCACTCACCGTTAGGCTACTTTTCTCTTCTCACACTCACCCCTTACATCTCTCTCTCTCTCTCTCTCTCTCTCTCTCTCTCTCTCTCTCTCTCTCTCTCTCTCTCTCTCTCTCTCTCTCCTCTTCCTCTGGCCTCTTTCTTCCTTCATTAGTCAACTTCCTAGAGTGAGAGAGTGAGAGTGAGTGTTGTGTTATATGTAGTGGTGACATCAGTGTGTGAGGGAGTGGTGGAGGAGGAGGAGAAGGAGAAGTAGGGAGTTGGTTACGTCACTCTACACACACACACACACACCTTCCCTCCTCACAGCCACCCAGTCAGCTATCTCACCCTCCTCCCACACACACACACAACTACCTACCTACCTACCCACCTACCTACCCACCCACCTACCTACCCACCTACCTATTCACCTACCTTTCTCCCACCCACCTACCTACCCACCTACCTTTCTCCCACCCAGCCAGCCTCACCCTCCTCACACACACACACACACACACACACACACACCTACGTTCCCTCCCTCCCTTCAACACACACCCACACAGACACACACATAGGACTGGGTGTATGATAATAGAGTGTAAGTGGTAGTGATGGTGGTAGTGGTGTTAAGAGGAACATTAATAACCTTGTTTGCCCAGATGTTGCTGCCTCATACTACCACTACCAACACTACCATCACTACCACTACCACCATCACTACCACTACCACCATCACTACCACTACCACCATCACCACCACTACCACCATCACCACCACTATTACCACTACCATCACCACCACTATTACCACTACCAACATTACCACTACCAACATCACCACTACCACAACACAATCACCATCATCACCTAATATTATCATCACTATTACCATCACTATTCCTCCATGCAACATTTTCTATGAGGCATTAAGTGAAGCTCATTATACTTAATTGTAAGGGTACTGTACTGTTTTGTGCTTGTGTGTGTGTGAGAGAGAGAGAGAGAGACTGTATGTGTTTGTGAAAAAGAAATTGTGTGAGAGACTGTTTGTGTGAGAGAGAGAGACTGTGTTTGTGAAAAAAAATTGTGTGTGTGTGTGTTTGAGAGAGAGAGACAGATAGAGAAAGACTGTTTGTGAAAAAGAAATTGTGTGTTTGTTTGTGTGTGTGTGTGTGTGAGAGAGAGAGAGAGAGAGAGAATTACAACAGGTTTATGAATAAGAGGAGGTTTGGTCAGCCATGGGAGACAGGGAGGTAGGGAGGAAAGGAGGAGGGAGAGAAAAAGGTGAGAAAAAGGAGGTCAGGAGGAAGGAATGAAAGGAGAGAAGAAAAAGAGAGAGGAATAAAAGATGGAAAGAGAAACTGATCAAGGCAAGGACATGGAGAGAAGGAAAAATCATAAGGAAGGAAGGACAGAGAGAGGGAGGGAGAGAGATAAGGAAAAAACAGAAGGAAGGAAGGACAGTGAGAGAGAGGACACGGAGAGCAGGAAAAAACAGAAGGAAGGAAAGACAGGGAGAGAGAGGAGGGAGGGAGAGAGAGAGAGAGAAGGAAAAAACAGAAGGAAGGAAAGACAGAGAGAGTACGATGAGAGCAGGAAAAAACAGAAGGGAACTAGGCTATTCCTCCAAACTATTTCATTCAACAGGATATGTACCATTATTTTTCTTCATCTAGGTCTGTTTCCTGGCATACTTTGGAGGAATCAAGGCACTCCAGTCTATATAAAAAGTATAGCCTACCGAGTGTGAGATTTTGTGTTTGAACTGTTTACATACACACACACAAATATATAGACACACATACACACACAGACATATACACATACACACACACACATACACACACACACACACACACACATATATATACACACTACCCCTTCCTTCCTTATACCAAAACATATAACACATCTAAAGCTACGGTACCAAGTCTGAGATGTTGTGTTGGAACTGTTTACGTATACTGTATAAATATAGACACACGACCCCTTCCTTCCTTCCTTCCCTCCCTTATACCAAGACTCGAACACTCTTGGCCCAATACCAACTACTACTACTACTACTTCTTCTCATTTCCTGCCTTAGCTTACCCCCGATACCTTCATAATATTACAAATCTCTTACAAGTCTCCCTCTCTCGATACCTTTATAATATTACAAATCTTACAAGTTTCCCTCTCTCGATACCTTCATAATATTACAAATCTTACAAGTTTCCCTCTCTCGATACCTTCATAATATTACAAATCTTACATGTTTCCCTCTCTTTCCTTTCATTTTCCTTCTTTCTCTTTTCCTTTTTAATGTCTTACCCTTCCTTATAAATCTTACAAGTTTCACTCTCTTTCCTTTCCTTTTCCTTCTCTTTCCTTTCATTTTCCTTCCTTCTCCTTTCCTTTCCTTTTCCTTCCTTCTCCTTTCCTTTAATGTCTTACCCTTCCTTCTCATTTACCTTCCTTCTCATTTACCTTCCTTCTCATTTACCTTCCTTCTATTTCCCCTCACTCTCCTTACTTTCCTTAATTAATTTCTTACCCTTCTCTTTCCCTTCCTTCTCATTTATTTCCCTTCCTTCCCATTTCATTCATTTCTTTTCTATCCTTTCATTTCTTTAATTCCCATCCTCCCCCTCATCTCTCTCTCTCTCCACACAGGAAATACCCCAATGGCTGACTTGCTTGCCTCCTCCCACACATACACACACACACACACACACGAAGATGAAGACCAATTTATCCTCATGTTAACTCATCCTTCCACTCACCCCCACCAACAACAAACATACTTGCTTGGGTTCAGGTTCGAGTCCCACTAGGCAGATGTACAGTAAGGGATTTTTCAGTACAGTACAGTCTCACCCAATAAATAATAGTCCAGAATTGAAAAAACGATTCGTGTAAACAAAACACTACCTGCTATAAGACGAAAGAAAGGACATTTATGAGGAGGAATGAGATGATGGTGTGAGAGGAGAGAAACGATGTGAGGAGGATGTGAAGGAGAGATTTAGTAAGTTAAGAGAGGAAGGAAAGGGAAGGAGTGATCTAAAGAGGAAGGAAAGGAAGAGAGTTAGGTAAGGAAGGGGTGGGAGTGTTGGGTAGAGAAGGGAATGGAAAGGGAAAGAGGGCGAGAAAGTTGGGAAGGGAGAGGAGAGATATAATAGACAGGGAGGGAGGTGTGGAGGGAAGGGAGAAAGTTAGAGAGAGGAGAGATATAGACGGAGGGAAGGAGAGATATAATAGACAGGGAGGGGAGGGAAAGATTTGGAGAGGGTAGGGAGAGAGAGAGAGAGAGGGGCTGGAGAGAGTTATGGAGGGAAGGGAGAGGAGGGATAGACAGGGAGGGAAGGGAGAGGAGGGATAGACAGGGAGGGAAGGGAAAGATTTGGAGAGGGTAGGGAGAGAGAGAGAGTTAGGGAGGGAAGGGAGAGTTAGGGAGGGAAGGTGAGGGATCAGCATGGCGCCAGGAATGAAGTGGTCAGCTTTAAAAAATGTGTTTGAAGCCCACCATCCATAAAGACCACCACTACCATCACTAATACCACTACCACCACTAATACCACTACCATCACTAATACCACTACCAATCCAATGCCACTCACCACCAATAACACTAATACTACTACCAATACCACTCACTACCAATACCACTCACTACCAATAACACCAATACCACTATACCACTACCACCATTACCATCTACGAATTATCACTACCACTGCCAACCACCTCTTCCACTTTTTCCATCTCTCTCTCCAGTGTGTGTGTGTGTGTGTGTAAAGTATACCATCTCACTTAAATACCTTGTGTGTGTGTGTAAAGTATGGCATCCCACTTAGGATAATTACCTTGTCTGTCTGTGTCTGTGTGTGTGTGTGTGTGTGTGTCTGTGTGTGTCTGTGTGTGTCTGTGTGTTTGTGTGTGTGTGTGTGTCTGTGTGTTTGTGTGTGTGTGTGTGTCTGTGTGTGTGTGTGTGTACGTACTAACAACATCACCTGGACTGCACAGCTGAAACCAAACTTGACTCGGGGAATTAGGGTGGCAGCTGTGTGTGTGTGTGTGTGTGTGTGTGTTTATAGCCTATGTATACAGAGGCATGGGGAGAAGAGTAAAGTAAGATGTTATATGTGTGTATGTGTGTGTGTAGAGAGGAGGATACAAAAACAGATATTAGGAGAGGAGACATGGAGGGAAAGAGTAAACAAAAAAAAAAGGAAGGGAAGGAAGGAAGTGGAGAATAAATGTCGACTTGAAATTGTTTTTATTTGTCTGTCTCTATCTTTCCTTTTATTTGTCTGTCTCTATCTTTCCTTTTATTTGTCTGTCTCTATCTTTCCTTTTATTTGTCTGTCTCTATCTTTCCTTTTATTTGTCTGTCTCTATCTTTCCTTTTATTTGTCTGTCTCTATCTTTCCTTTTATTTGTCTGTCTCTATCTTTCCTTTTATTTGTCTGTCTCTATCTTTCCTTTTATTTGTCTGTCTCTATCTTTCCTTTTATTTGTCTGTCTCTATCTTTCCTCCCTTTACTTCCCTTATAATAATAATAATAATAACAATGAAAATAAATAAATAATAATAACGATAATAGAATAATAAATAACGATAATAATAATAACAATGAAAATAAATAATAATAACGATAATAGAATAATAAATAACGATAATAATAACAATAAACTGAGAAAAAAAATGATGTGAATGACTACGTGACTCTCTCTCTCTCTCTCTCTCTCTCTCTCTCTCTCTCTCTCTCTCTCTCTCTCTCTCTCTCTCTCTCTCTCTCTCTCTCTCTCTCTCTCTCTCTCTCTCTCTCTCTCTCTCTCTCAACAAGACCCACAAGTTCTCTTCATCATAATAATACTGTGCTTCATAATATCATGTATACACATTTTCTCTTTTCTTTCTCATTTATTATTATTATTATTATTATTATTATTATTACCGGTATTATTATTATTACTGGTATTATTATTATTATTATCTGTTATTATTATTACCGGTATTATTATTATTATTATTATTATTATTATTATTATTATTTATTATTATTATTATTTATTATTATTATTATTTATTATTATTATTATTTATTATTATTATTATTATTACCGGTATTATTATTATTACCGGTATTATTATTATTATTATTATTATTATTATTATTATTATTATTATTATTATTATTATTATTATTATTATTATTTTTCTCCTGATTTACCAACACTTTACCATCCCTTTAAGGACCCTGTGATCGTGTATGAAAATTGGAGGCTTCTGATTCCTCCTGACTATGCCACGAAACAAGCTCCTTCCCTATAGGTGTGTGTGTGTGTGTATGTGTGTGTTTCGTGGCAATGTTTGAAGGACTCATTTATCTCCAATTTTCTGACTACACCACACAGGGTCTCTTAACTGAATCGTGTCTCACTTATGCCACTCCCTTTCTATTCTTTAAATGTCCCTCTTTTCTTTCAATTACCTTCCTGCTTGCTGTTCTATCTCTATCACCTTCTGCTGGCGCTATATGACTTTAACTGTTGCGGCGTCTAATATCAATGAATCAATCTCTCCCAGACAGACACACACACACAAACACACACCTCTTGCATTCCTTGGTAAAAATATATCAACGTCTGTCTGGCTTTCAAATATGTTTATGGTGATGATGTTTGTGGTGACTAGAGTTTGTGGTGTGTGGTGAATAAACCAGTGAATAATGTATTGTGTGGTGAATGGTGAATGAAGAAACTGTGGTGAGTAAAGTAGTGAATAATGTATTGTGTGGTGAATGGTGAATGAAGAAACTGTGGTGAGTAAAGTAGTGAATAATGTATTGTGTGGTGAGTAAAGTAATGTGTGGTGAATAGTGTGTGGTGAATGAATGGTGAGTGAATCAATGTGTGGTGAATGAAGTAGTGTGTGTGTGATGGTGGTGGGTTGTGTTGTGTTGTGTAGTGTAGTGACGCTAAGCTGGTGTAGTGGAACGCGGCACTGACTGACTGACATACACATACACACCCTGACTCTCTCTCTCTCTCTCTCTCTCTCTCTCTCTCACACACACACACACACACATACAGTCTGCCTAGGAGGAACCGGTGCATGACTTGGCCCCTCCTTGTCTCTCTCCCTGCCACGCCCATCCTTCCCGTCCCTATTACCCTACCCTCCCCTACCTCCTAACTCATTCCCTCCCCTCCCTTATACTTCCCTAACTCGATCCCATCCCCTCTCCTCCTCCCACACTTATACCCTCCCGTCCCTATTACCCTACCCTACCCTCCCCTACACCCTAACTCATACCCTCCCCTCCCTTCTCCCTTCTACTCCCACACTTAATCCCCTCCCCTCCCTTCTACTTGCACCATTCATCCCCCTTCCTTCTACTTCCCTTACACATTCCCTCCCATCCCTCTCCTCCCACACTTATACACTCCCCCCATACTTATACACTCTCCTCCCTTCTACCCCCCCCACACCCTCATCCCTCCCCTCTACCCCTCACACACTCTCCACCTCCCCTCTCCTTCCCACACCCTCATCCCTCCCATCCCCTCACCTCTATCCCCCATACTATCCTCCAGTCTTCACTTGCTCATCCCCAATTTGTTTTTCTTTTTTCGTGGTGAATATGCATCGATCGATTCCCTTCTATGTCATATGACCTTGTGGTTGCTATATTATACTGTACATGTTTTGCATATGGTCCAATGTTTATATACTATACGTTACACATATAAACACAGTATATATAGGCTAACTAGAGTTGTGTACATTTTTGGTGTATGCTTTTCTTTGATTGCATTAGGCTAGAATTACCAACAATACAGAGATTTATGTGATGTAGACTGTGCATTTTCGCCCCATTAAATATAGACTATAATATTTTTAGAGTTTACAAACATGGTGAAAATATTTGAACTTTGAAAGACCCTGTGATCATGTATACAAAAAAAAAAATTGGAGGCTTCTAGAGATTCCTCCTGACCATACCATGAAACAATCTCCTTCCAAAGAGGTGTGTGTGTGTGTGTGTGTGTGTGTGTGTGTGTGTGTGTGTTTCATGGCAATATTTGAAAGCCTCCTATACCTCCAATTTTCTTACCACATCACACACAGGGTCCCTTAAGGTGGTAATTTTTTTTGGTACATTGGAGTGCCTTGATTCCTCCAAAGTATGCCAAGAAACAGGACCAGATTAACAAAGTAATAGTGGCCTGTTGCTTGAATTAGTTTGGAGGAATCATCATCTCCAAAAATGTCCAAACTATACCCTCCCCTTAAAGCACTCTGACCTTGGGAAAGTGAGTGTACCGTACTTATAACCTAAGCTGGCAACTCTTCAAAGCATAACAAGTGGACCAACCAACCCGCATCAGTGTTAAACCAACCCCTAGTTTTTTTTTTTTTAGGTACCCAATTACACCAACACATCTTCTCTGCCATTCACACACACACACACACATGTACAGTACATTCTCTCTCTCTCTCTCTCACTACACACACACCACACTCTCTCTACACACATACCACACTCTCTTTCTACACACACACCACACTCTCTCTCTACACACACACCACACTCTCTCTACACACACACCACACTCTCTCTACACACACACCACACTCTCTCTACACACACACCACACTCTCTCTACACACACACCACACTCTCTCTACACACACACCACACTCTCTCTACACACACACCACACTCTCTCTACACACACACCACACTCTCTCTACACACACACCACACTACACACACACACCACACTACACACACACACCACTCTCTCTCTCTCTCTCTCTCTCTCTCTCTCTCTCTCTCTCTCTCTCTCTCTCCACACAGGCTACACAAACTCTCTCTGCCCGCATGTGGTACAATAACTAGAAAAATGCCAACATACATACATACCATACCTTACATACACATACACGAAATAGTTTACACTCAGAGACTCAACATTCATGACATCATTGATATTCCTTCTTACCGTGTGTGTGTGTGTGTGTGTGTCCCTCGCAGCACACTTGTTTCAGTTCAGGTGTTTGTGTCAGGAGAGAGAGAGAGTGTGTGTGTGTGTGTGTGAGGGGAATAGGTGTAGTAAGGCGAGTGTAGTCCAGCTGTGTGTGTGTAGAGAGAGAGAGAGTGTGTGTGTGTGTGTGTGAGGGGAATAGGTGTAGTAGTAAGGCGAGGGAACTCAGGGAAGTCCAGCTGTGTGTGTGTGTGTGTGTGTGTGTGTGTGTGTATGTGTGTGGGTCCTTCATGGTTCGTAATCCTACACCTTACTATGTAGATCACTCTCACTTTCTCTCCCTTATTCTCAACCTTCCCTTCCCTCCAATATTTTTACCTCTTACTATAGCCTGCCTACCTCTTTATTTTTCTCTCGACTCTTCCTTATTATCTTTCTAGTTTCTCTCTTTTTCATCCCTACTTATTTCCCCACTTTCTATATCTCTCTTATCCTTTATTCTTTCCTTAGCATACGTGAACTTAAGTGTCCCTGTGATGTAGTAAGAAAATTGGAGGTAAATGAGTCCTTCAAATATTGCCACGAAACACACAATTACACACACACACACACACACACACACACACACACACACACACACACACACACACACACACACACACACACACACCTATTTAAAAGGACCAGATGAACAAAAATAATGGTGTCCTATTGTTTGGAATAGTATGGTGGATTCAGTTGCTCTAGATTTACCAACACAAAACTGTCCCCTTAACAGTAGGCTACACACTCAACAACTTCCAGGTAGCAACAACAAACAACACAACACAGGTCAACAGTCAGCAGTTTAGAGCAGCAGACTTCCTTCCAGTTGGCGCTTACCCTCCCTAGCTTTGGGTCACTGAGTATGTTAATGTGGCCTTCCTGCCTATCTAGCCTACCTACCATACCTACCTACCTCCTTCCTATATACCATACCTACCTACCTACCTCCTTCCTACCATACCTACCTACCTCCTTCCTGCTGTTTCTGCTGTGTTGGTGGTGGTTGGTTGGTATAGTGAAAATGTACAGTTGCCAAAAGAGGAATTGCGACCATTATATAATAACACATTAAATATATTAATGTCCATTATTATTTGTATGGATCATAAGTATGAATTACAGAAGGATATGTATATTTCCTTCTGTTATACATGCTTATAGTCCCTACAAATAGTTGTGGGTATTACTATGATTAAAGTTCCATTAAGATTTGTCGCAATTTCCTCTTTTGGCAACTGTACCTGCTCCCTCATTATATTCTTGGTTTTATCTATAATTGTTAGCCTAATGCAATCCAAGACCAATTATTAGGCTGTACACTTCACAACTAGGTACTCATCTCCAACTTATAAATACTAGAATGAACGCCAAACGTGTATATTATAAAGTGATAATTATTGCCTTGAAGGGATAGATAGGATGCAGCAAATGGAGTGTAGCCTATATAGTGTAGGTTGCTGGATTGTGTGTGTAGGGCAGGGCAAGGCAAGGCAGGGTAGGTTAGGATGAGAGGTTGTGTACATTTTGTGAGCCGGATGGAGTGGAGTGAAGTGGAATGGAGTGGTGGGTTGGCTGGTGGGTTGGCTG
>JAWZYT010000626.1:12500-140000 GCA_034508575.1 Petrolisthes manimaculis | reverse complement strand
CTAGCTATAGTCTGTTCAAAATTTGTGTTCCGCTGCCCTCTTATGCTTAGATAGATAGAAATAGATAGATAGATATAGATAGATAGATAGACAGACAGATAAGAGATAGATAGAAATAGAGATAGATAGAAATAGAGACAGACTGAGATAGATAAAGAGATATAGATAGAAATAGATATAGATATAAAGATATAGATAGAAATAGAGACGGAAAATGGAACACAAGTTTTGAACAGAGTATAGCTACTAGTGTATCCGTTCCATGTTATGTCCTCAGCTTTAATATACACCAGTCACGAGTACTAATAAATAAGTATCCAGATGTGCTTGGGAATACCTATGATAGAGACAGTAAATAAATATACAATAACATCTCCATTGGATTCGTTGGTGAATTTGGTGACCTGTTCAAATCTTCAACCAAAATTGTATATATTTATTATTGCTCGTGTCTGTACACTAATAAGTATTCGGGTGTGCTTTGGAATACCTATAGGCCTAGTAGAGACAGTAAATAAACACACAATAACATCTCCATTGGAATTAGTTTGTTAGTGAATTGGTGACCTGTTCAAATCTTCAACCTAAACTGTATATATTTACTTAATAGTGCTCGTGTCTGTACATGGGTCGTCATCTTTAATAACCCAGTGAGAAATGTTGTTGTGAGAGAGAGAGAGAGAGAGGGGGTGAGAGTCCGTGAACACCCACCCACCCTAGTCCCTCCTTTCCCTCCCTCCCTCTCTCTCTCTCCTCCCTTCCTCCCTCTCCCCCCTCCTCTCCTTTCCCTCTCCCTGCCACACCGTCATCGATTTTCCCTCATCTTGTCCCGCTGAGCACTTTTCCTCTCTCTCTCTCTCTCTCTCTCTCTCTCTCTCTCTCTCTCTCTCTCTCTTTTATTTACATTGTCTGGCACTTTACTTTTCATTTAAAGGGACCTTGTGATGTAGTCAGAAAGTTGGAGGTAAGCGAGTCCTTCAAATATTGCCACGAAACATACACACACACACACACACACACACACTTACATAAACACACACACACACACACACATACACATACACACACACAAACACACCTAAACACACACACACACACACACTTACATAAACACACACACACACACACACACACACTTACACACACACTTACACACACACACACACACACATAAACACAACAACAACAAAGTCTCATCCTATCCTACACTCAATGATTGGCCACGTATGAGGTGTTTGTGTTTCATAAGTCCACATTTGTACATTATAAGAGGAAGAACGAAACCTTAAGTTATAATTATATATATACAGTAGTTTTAAAGGGGGAAAGGTTGTGTTGGTAAATCTGGAGCAACTGAATCCTCCAAACTATTCCAAGCAACAGAACACTATTATTATTATTATTATTATTATTATTATTTTTGCTCTTTCTTCTGGTCCTGTTTCCTGGCATACTTTGGAGGATTCGGTTGTTCCAGATTTACCACAACACAAATTTCCCCCCTTCATTAAGTTGGCCAGGAAACAGGATTAAAAAGAGCAAAAACAATACTAGTGTTCTGTTGCTTGGAATAGTTTGGAGGATTAGGTTGTTCCAGATTTACCACAACACAAAATTTCCACCCTTCATTAAGTTTGCTTGCTTGGCTGTAGGAAGGAGAAAGAATGTGTTTGTTGGTATATTGGACCAAGTTTACACATAACCTAAATTCTTTGCCTCCAAACTATTGCAACGAGAGGTGATATCATGACCTGGGTTGTCTGTGTGTGTGTCTGTATGTCTGTGTGTGGGTGTAGCAGTGATATAGTCTGTGTGTGTATCTTGTTTGTGTGGGTGTCTGTCTGTATGTGTCTCTTTGTGTGTAGCAGTATTAGTCTATGTGTGTGTGTGTGTTTTGTCTGTGTGTGTGTTGTCTATCTGTGTGTCTGTCTGTGTATCTGTCTATATGTGTGTGTGTGTGTGTGTGTATCTGTGTGTGTCTGTCTGTCTGTGTGTGTGTGTGTATGAGTTAGGACCCTGTGATCGTAGACAAAACTTCAATGCTTCTGATTCCTTCCGGTTATGCCACGAATCACACAAGCTCCTTCCATATAGGATAATTGGTGTTTCGTAGTAATATGTGAAGGAATCCTGTGCCTCCACCAAATTTCTTACTGCATCACAGGGTCTCTTTTAAAGGCACCGTAGCTGATATTACGTGTGTGTGTGTGTGTGTGTGTGTGTGTGTGTGTGTGTGTGTGTGTGTGTGTGTGTTTTGAAGGGGATATTGAATGTGTGTGTGTCTTGAAGGGGATATGGAATGTGTGTGTGTGTGTGTGTGTGTGTGTTTGTTTGTTTTGAAGGGGATATGAAATGTGTCACGTATGTCAGTATGCATGGTATGTTTTAAGTGTGTGTGTGTGTGTATATGTATGTGTGTGTGTTTTGAAGGGGTTATGAAGTGTCAAGTACGTTTGTATGCAAGTGTGTGTGTGTGTGTGTTTGTTTTGAAGGGGATATGAAGTGTGTCAAGTATGTTAGTATGCAAGGTATGTTTTAAGTGTGTGTATGAGAGAGAGAGAAAGAAAGAAAGAGAGAGAGAGAGAGAGAGAGAGAGAGAGAGAGAGAGAGAGAGAGAAAAAGAAAGAGATATATCCCCTTCCCTTCCCTTTTCATATTACCCCCTACTACCTACCTACTCCACCTTTTATTCTTTTCTCTCATTCACCCCCTTTTCACTTCACTTCACCTCTGCTTTCCTTCTTCTCAAATTACCTTTCCCTCTCTCTCCCTCCTTCTGTTTCTTCCCCCACTAGTCTTTTCCATCCCCTTCTCTCCCTCCCTCCCAACCCATCCCACTCCTCTTCCACCCACTCCTCCCATCCCCATCCTCCTCTTCCACCCACTCTTCCCATCCCACCTAACCACTCCCCATCCCACCCCACCCCCTTCTGCGGCGCCTGCAAGCACAACAAAAGAAGTAAGGGTGTGGGGAAAGTGGGAGGGAATGGGGGGGTGGGGTTGGGTTGGGGGGTCACTGACTGCACTGCATTGAGGCGGGGGCTGGTAACGTGTATGCAACCCCCTCACCTTCCCTTCCCTCCCCCCTCCCCTCCCTCCTTCCCTGTCCCCTCCTTCACGCCCTATTCTAACACCCACCATCTCTCCCTGTGCACTCCTATACACACGCACGCACGCGCACTCTCTCTCTCTCTCTCTCTCTCTCTCTCTCTCTCTCTCTTTCTCTCTTTCTCCTCTTCTCTCTCTTTCTCTCTTTCTCTATCTCTATCTCTATCTCTATCTCTATCTCTCTCTCTATCTCTCTGTGGTGTGGTGTGTGGTACGTGGAGGTGTAAAAGTGTAGGTAATGCAGGAACTTGTGATTGTAACCATACACACGTCACCACTCGTTGAACAAAAAAAAATGGAGTGTTCTGTTGCTTAGAAGAGTTTATAGAGTTTAATTCAGTTGTTCCACTGGGATTTACTAAACACAACATGTCCCCTTTAATCCTGTTGTTATTCAGTGATGCAGAACTTAAATAATCTTTCTTCGTCTTTCGAGAGTCTTGTGTATACCTTTTAAGTGAATGTTATTATCTAATATATAATACACAACACCATAATACAGTACAGCCAAAAGGAAGTATAATTTTTCGAGTCCCTTTTCATTGGAGAGTTTTGTAGGACTCGTGAATTTGATTTGGCTAGGCTATACATACATACATACATACAAACATAGGTCCTACATACGCTACAGTAGATTTTTTTCCTTCTTTTGTTTACATTTGTATTCGTATGATATTGTGTGGTTGTTGTCCATTGTTCTCACGGGTGTTAGATCACAACCTGTGTGTGTGTGTGTGTGTGTGTCTGTCTGTCCTCACACCTTACTGCCCTTCCTGTCTAACTGGTCACTAGTTAAAAATAAGTCATTGGTAAGGCGAGGACAGTGTGTGTGTGTGTGTGTGTGTGTGTGTTTTGTATTGTGTGTGTGTTTTGTATTGTGTGTGTGTGTTTTGTATTGTGTGTGTGTGTTTTGTATTGTGTGTGTTCTGTGTGGTGTTTGTGTGTTGTATATATGTGTGTTGTGTGTTTGTGTGTGTGTGTGTAAGAACAATAGATTACCCTCTCCTTCCCTCCCTCACACCATGGGCCTTTTTGAGTGGATAACATTGACCAGGCTCTCGTCGTTTCTCCATAAAATAAGAAAAGATAAAAAAGATGTAAACACACCCATCATAACAAAACGTGACCCAAACTCTCTACAAACTTTCAACTCTTTTCAACATCCACTCTTAACAACATCAACTCTCTACAACATCCACTCTTTACAACATCCACTCTTTTCAACATCAACTCTTTACAACCACAACAATCACAATAGTCGAATCTCTTGACATGATTATTGGTCGAGTGTAAAATTAATCCTGAGTGTAAAATTTTTCATGTCGTTAGGTACGTAGTTGTTAAAATTGATCGAGTGTAAATTTAATCATGCATGTGTGTAAAATTATTCCTGTCTTTAATTAGTTGTTCATTGGTTAAGTGTAGAATTAATGTATATATAGTTTTGAGAAGATTGTGTATTATTATATTTTAGACTTGGAGATTTCTGATTCCTCCTGACAATGCTATGAAACACGATCCTTTTTATTTAGGTGGTGTTTCGTGGCTGTGTTTGAAGGACTCGTTTACCTCCACTTTTCTGGCTATACATCAACACAGGGTTCATTTAAAGCTGCACTGATTCTCTCTCTCTCTCTCTCTCTCTCTCTCTCTCTCTCTCTCTCTCTCTCTTCTCTCTCTCTCTCTCTCTCTCTCTCTCTCTCTCTCTCTCTCTCTCTCTCTCTCCTGACATCATCACCAATGAAAGGATAGCAACAAGTGACATCATACATCGATTAAAGCACCACCATAAACATCACCATCACCACCACAGAGAGAGAGAGAGAGAGAGAGAGAGAGAGAGAGAGAGAGAGAGAGAGAACACACACACACACACACACACACACACACACAGTAACCACCATCACAAACAACAACGATCAGCGGGCCACATGGACATTTATTTTGGTAGTGATGTTACCCTGGCAACCAATAACAACAAAAATAACAACGAGAATGATAATGACGATCCACTCGAAAACAACAAATAATAATAATAATAATAATAAATATGATGATAATAAAGATAATAATAAAGATAATAATAAAAATAATAATAATAATAATAATAATAATAATAACATAATAATGATGATGATGATGATGATGATGATGATGATAATAATAATAATAAAAATAATAATAATAATAATAATAATTTCTTCGAAGCTGTTAGGCCATCCACTAAATTTACATAAGGCTTACAGTGTATATGTGTACTCTATGTGTGTACGTACAGTGTGTGTGTACTGTGTGTGTGTATTGCTTCATGAAATATATATATATATATATACATGATACGCAGGGTATATTTTTAACATCACTTACTGGTTGGTTGGTTGGTTGGTTGGTGTGTTGGTTCGGGCGTAAACTGGTTCTACCTTAGGGGAGGAGATTCTTCATTTGGTAAATTAGCAAAGGCTACTGAATCCCACTCAACTATACCATGCAACAGATCCCCCTTATATTACTACCTTACCAATGAGGGGATCTGTTTCCTGGCTTGGTTTGGAGCACTCACAGACTTTCCTATATAGAGTTATAAACATCAACAAGAATATCTGGAGCAACTGAATCCCCCAACCTATTCCAAGCAACAACAGAACACCATTATTTTTACTCTTCTGGTCCTGTTTCCTGGCATACTTTGGAGGAATCAAGGCACTCCAATGTAACAAAAGTGAATTACCCCCTTAAGATAATAGGGAAGGGTGGGTGTGGTGTTGTTGTCAGTTGTCAGTAGTTGTTGTCAATTGTTGTCAGTTGTTGTCAGTAGTTGTTGCCAGTTGTTGTTGTTGTTGTTGTCAGTAGTTGTTGCCAGTTGTTATCAGTTTTTGTCAGTTGTTGTTGTTGTTGTTGTCAGTTGTTGCCAGTTCTACCTACCCACCCACCAGCCAGCCAACCCACCAACAGACAGTTTCTAAGAGTGTAACTAGTGGTAAGAGACTCGTATCTATAATTATACTGTACTTACTTCCCTCCTTCTTTTACCCTACCAAGATGGCTCCTCACACTTGCCTTGCCTACACACACACATTCTTTTCTTCATTCATTCATTCTTTTGTTTTCTTTCGTCTTTTCCTTCATTCATTCCTAGTTTATTTCATTCTTTTCTTCCTAATTTATTTCATTCTTTTCTTCCTTTTATTTCATTCTTTTCTTCCTAATTTATTTCATTTTTTTCTTCCTTTTATTTCATTCTTTTCAACCTAATTTATTTCATTCTTTTCTTCCTTTTATTTCATTCTTTTCTTCCTAATTTATTTCATTCTTTTCTTCCTAATTTATTTCATTCTTTTCTTCCTAATTTATTTCATTCTTTTCTTCCTAATTTATTTCATTATTTTCTTCCTTTTATTTCCTTCCTTCCTTTTGTCCTTCCTTCAATGACCCCAACTCAACCTTAGCCAGGATAAAAATCGTAAACAAATAATAAATTGATATAATATAATGTAGCGTAAGTAGTCAGTCTAAATAACCTACATGACATCAGTGTAAACATTCTATAGTATTAAAAAAACACATGTCCTTGTTGGCTATCACACTCACTCACTCACACACACACACAAAAAGACACACATACATACATACATACATACACACACACATACATACACACATACACACACTCACTCACACACTCACTCACTCACTCTCTCTCACACACACACACACACCTATCACCTTTCCCTGGCGCTATTTGACCTCGCTGTTGTGGCACCTAATATCAATCCATCCATCAAAACAGACAGAGGAGTATAGGAGGAGGAGAAGGCAGGCAGGTTGTGGTTGCATAATGTTAGATGTAGGCCAATGTGTGTTCTTAATTAAAGGGACCCTGTGTGTAAATGTTGTCAGAAAATTGGAGATTAAAATGTCCTTCAGATATTGCCACGAAACACACACACACACACACACACACACACACACACACACACAAACACACACACACCTATATGGAAGGAGCTGGTTTGTTTATTTCGTGGCACCACAACCACCACCACTACCACTACAACCACTACCATTACAACCACCACCATCACTACAACCACCCCCACCATTACAACCACCCCCACCAACACAACCACCAATACAACCACCCCCACCAACACAACCACCAATACAACCACTACCACTACCAATACAACCACTACCACTACCAATACAACCATCCCTACCACTCTACCACTGCCTTTCCTCTCAGGTATACCGTATATAGTAGTCTAAATATACACGTGACCACCACACCACTACTCTTCCTTCTCTACCCCAGCCACACCTTTCTCTCTCTCTCACTTTGTCTCTCTCTCTCTCTCTCTCTCTCTCTCTCTCTCTCTCTCTCTCTCTCTAAAAATACTGTACATTTATTATTATATAGAGTAATTTATTCACTACACATACGTACATACACACACAAATAACCACACATGCTGTACACGACACAAACACAGGTACACACAAACATCCAATCTATATATGTGTGTGTGTGTGTGTGTGTGTGTGTGTGTGTGTGTTGTCATGTGTTCACGTGCATAGTAAGTGCATGGTAGCAGACATGACATAGGTGTGGTAGTGGTGGTAGTAGTAGTTGGGATAGTGGTAGTGGTAATATTGGTGATAGTAGTAGTTGTAATATTGGTGATGGTAGTAGTTGTGGTAGTGGTAGTTGGGATAGTGGTAGTAGTGATAGTGGTGGTATTGGTAATGATAGTGGTAGTACTATTAGTGGTGGTAGTAGTAGTTGTAGTAGTGATAGTGGTAGTAGTAGTAGTAGTGGTAGTGATAGTGGGGTAGTAGTGGTGATAGTAGGGTAGTAGTGATAGTGGTAGTAGTGGTAGTGTTAGTTGTGGTGTTAGTAGTGGTAGTGCCCGCATTGATCTCTGCAGTGGTGCCCGACCTCAGCTGCTGTTCTTACTACACACACACACACACACACACACAATGTCCTGCCTGGCGCCGTCTGTATCTCCCCTCCCCACATTACCCCCCTCCCCACCCCACTTTCTCCCCCTTCTCTCCTCCCCAATTTCTCCCCCTCCTCCCCTCCCCACTTTCTCCCCCTCCTCCCCTTCCTACCCCACTTTCTCCCCTTCCCCCTATCTCTACCCTCTCCATCCTCTACCCATCTCCCCCCTTCCCCCTTCCTCTTCCCCCCTCTACCCTCCCCCTTCCTCTACCCCCTCCATCCTCCCCCCCCCTTCTGTGTTTCATTACTGTCATGTTTCTCTTCTGTGTTGTCCCTTTTCCTTCTGTCGTGTTCCATCATCCTTTCATCTCATTATCTTTTCTTTCAAACTTTAAATTCATTCTTTTTATCACATTAGCCTTTCTTTCAAACTTTAAATTCATTCTTTTTATCACATTAGCCTTTCTTTCAAACTTCATTCTTTTTATCACATTATTCTTTCTTTAAAACTCACCTTCATTCTTTTTGTCTCATATATTCTTTCTTTCAAACTATACCTTCATTCTTTTTATCACATTATCCTTTCCTTTAAAACTATCCTTTCCTATTACTATGGTTAAAGTTCTATCTAGATTTGTCGCAATACCTTTTTTTGGCAACTGTACATCCTAGTGTTAATGGATGATAATGAAAGTATAATGTAATATTTTGGTGGCCTTAAATTTCTTGTGTAAATAGATGATGATTATGAAATTTTTGCTCGTTGTTTAGTTGTGTTAATAAATATAACTTATATATGTAATTAGAGGGAATGATAGTGGTTTTTTCAGAGTATTAATAATTAGGGACCCTGTGATTGTGTATGGGAATTGGAGGCTTCTGATTCCTCCTGACTATGCCACGAAACAAGCCCCTTACTTATATATAGGTGTGTGCATGTGTTTCGTGGTAATATTTGAAGGACTCGTTTATCTCCAATGAAAAAATAGAGAATATATATGGATTAAGGTGGTTATTATTTTATGGTACATTGGAGTGCCTTGATTCCTCCAAAGTATGCCAGGAAACAAAACCAGATGAAGAAAAATAATAGTGTTCTGTTGTTGCTTGGAATAGTTTGAAGGATTCAGTTGCTCCAGATTTACCAACACAAAACCTATTGGATGTGATAATGATAGTGATGTGATTATATACTTGATAGTGAAATAATTGCTCTTATTTTTTGTATAGGGTATGATAATGATAGTGATATGATGATTATATACTTGATAGTGAAATAATTGCTCTTATATTTTGTGTTGGATATGATGATAGTGATATGATGATTATATACTTGATAGTGAAATAATTGCTTTTATTTTTTTGTTATAGGTTATATAGTGATGTGATTATATACTTGATAGTGAAATAATTGCTTTTATTTTTTTGTTATAGGTGATATAGTGATGTGATTATATACTTGATAGTGAAATAATTGCTTTTATTTTGTGTATAGGGTATGATAATGATAGTGATATGATGATATAGACTTGATAGTGAAATAATTGCTTTTATTTTTTTGTTATAGGTGATATAGTGATGTGATTATATACTTGATAGTGAAATAATTGCTTTTATTTTTTTGTTACAGGTTCCGTAGCACTGGCCTACACAGCGGACCCCTGAGTGGTGAGTTGTCCTGGAAATAATAATAATAATAAATAATAATATAATATAATAAATAATAATAATAATAATAGTGGTAGTAGTAGTGGTGGTAATAATGATAATAATTATAGTAATAGTAATAATATTGGTAGTAGTAGTATTAGCAATAGGAGTAGTAATAGTAATAATAATGGTAGTGGTGGTAGTGGGAATAGTAGTAGTGTAGAAGTAGTTTCTGTAGTAGTAATAGTAGTATTATAATAGTAGTAACAGTAGTATTATAGTAGTAACAGTAGTAGTAGTAACACTAATAGTATAGTAATAGTAATAATAACAGCAGCAGAAATAATAATAATAACAACAAATCAAACCTAACTAACTTTATTATAACAAGATACACGTGAGTCGTACATTTCCCATCATCACATCAGCAGGTTACATTACACTACACTACAGGAGCAGCAGCTGTAATAGTCAACCCAGTCGTCGTGGTCATGTTCCCCTTTAACACAGCTAGATAGATCACTCTCGGATAAATAACTCTTGCTAATGTTTTTTTCGTCTCTCGGTTTGCAGCTCCTATCTGTGAAGTTGTTATCGACTGGTGTGGTGTGGTGTAAAGTGTATAGTGTGGTGTGTTGTGATGTAAATAGTGGTGTGTAGTGTGATGTAAATAGTGTGTGGTGTATAATAGTATGACGTGTGGTGTTTGTATATTGTGTTGTTTTCATTTCCTTTCACTACCTTTCCTTTCCTTATTTATTCATTTTCCAATCTCGTATCTTTTTCCATTTCAGTTCCTCGTTTCTTATTTCCTCTTCCTTCATCTTTCTTCCACTCCCTTCCTCTTTTCTTCCTCTTCATTTTCCTTTCTCTTATCTTCCTCTTCCTCCCTTTTCTTCATCTATTCTTCCTCTTCCTTCCTCCCTTTTCTTCATCTATTCTTCATCTTTTCTTCCTCTTTTCTTCCTTTCTCGTGTCATGCCTGCCCTTGGACTTGGAGTATCAGAAAGTGTGGGAGGGAGGGAGGGAGGGACTGGTGGAGTGTAGGGCCTCTAGATCGATCCCTCTTCCTCCCTCCTTGTATATACCTTCCTCTCCCTTCCTTCCCCTCCCTCCCTTGCCTCCCTTTCTTCCTCTTCCTCCCTGCTTGTATATACCTTCCTCTTCCTTCCTTCCCCTCCCTCCCTTGCCTCCCTTCCTTCCTCTTCCTCCCTGTTTGTATATACCTTCCTTTCCCTTCCTTCCCTTACTTGTACCTCCCTTGCCTCCTCTCTTGCCTCCCTTCCTTGCCTCCCTTCCTTGCCTCCCTTCCTTGCCTCCCTCTATTGCCTCCCTTCCTTCCCCTTTCCCTCTTGTCACCCAATACCACTTATACCACCACCAACACAACGTACATACATTCCTAGTCATAACTCACACCTTGTTGCTACTCTCATAGCCTAGTCTAGTCTCGTCTGGTCAATTTGTCAATTTGTTAAGTAAGTAAGGGACCCTGTGATGTAGCCTATATACCTAGTCGGAAAATTGGAGGTAAATGAATCCGTCAAATGTTGCCACGAAAAACACACACAGACACAGACACACACACCTAGGCTTGTTTTGGCACAGTTTAGTTAGGAGGAATCAGAAACCACCAATTTATCATAACACAATCTCAGGGTTCTTAAATCACTTACTTATGGAATGACTTACCGTCCTGTTAATCCCTAGTGTATATCTGAGACCTTCTATACTAGTTAAGTCTTCCTTCCTTCCTTCCTTCCTTCCTGCCTTCCTTCCTTCCTTCCTTCCTTCCTTCCTTCCTTCCTTCCTTCCTTCCTTCCTTCCTTCCTTCCTTCCTTCCTTCCTTCCTTCCTTCCTTACTTTATGTCACGATATTATTATTATTTGAATTTGGACTATAATGATTCGTTCTTGTTCATTTTTCCATGCACAGATTTGAGTATAATTATTTTATGGATTTAGATATGTGTAAATATATGAAGATGATGATGATGATATTTTTGCTAGATATCACGTGTAAATATATGAAGATGATGATGATATTTTTGCTTGTTCTTTTGCTGTTGTTTCACCCATTAAGTAAAGTTGGCCTTCCTTCTGTGGCTGTATAATTGTGATTTTAGTTCATGTGCTGGGGCAGGAGTAGCCTAATATATAATTTCACGTTAGTCAGTTTTGTATATACCGTAATATAAATGTTAGTGTTAGATCATTCGAAGCAGGAGTAGGCTAGGCTACATGGGTTGGACGATAGCAATGGTAGGTAGGCTATGGAACTCTACACACACACACACACACACACACACAGGATTGTTTTTACCACCAACACCATCATCACCACCATTGTCTGTGTCTGCCCCGGGTTGTTGAGAGAGAGAGAGAGAGAGAGAGAGAGAGAGAGAGAGAGAGAGAGAGAGAGAGAGAGAGAGAGAGAGAGAGAGAGAAATAGAGAGAGAGAGAGGGAGAGAGAGAGAGAGAGAGAGGGAGAGAGAGAAATAGAGAGAGAGAGAGTCTTGTCTAACTCTGTACACAATAGTGAGAGAGTGAGTAGGAAGAAGAGGAGAGGGGGAGGTTAAGTAGAAGGGAGGGGGGAAGGGGGTATTAAGTAGGGGGGAAGGGATGGGGTCTTAAGTACGGTAGGTTGGGGGTGGGGGAGGTTTGGTTGAGAGGGGTTTTGTGTGTCTGTCTGTGTGTGTGGGAGGGAGGGGAAGGGAAAGGGGGAACGAAATTGAGTTAAGAAGTGGTTTGTTGGAGGGGGTGGGTGGTGGTTGGAGAATGGTTAAGTTTGTGTGGAAAGGTTTAAAGGGACCCTGTATATAATGTAGTCAGAAAATTGGAGGTAAATGAGTCCTTCGAATATCACCACGAAACAAACACCATGCACTTATATGGAAGGAGCTTGTTTGTTTCGTGGGATGGTCAGGAGGAATCAGAAGCCTCCAATTCTCATACACAATCACAGGGTCCTTAAAGGGAAAACGGGAGAGGATGTGTTGGGGGTTGTGGGGGAAAAGGAGTAAAGCAACGTCTGGGGAATGAAAATAAAAATACCCCTAAGAGAATTGGTGAGAAGAGGGAGTGGAGAGAAGGGGAAGAGAATAATGATAATACTTTAGGGAGAGAGTTGGAGAGAGAAAGAGAGGAGAGGAGGGAATGGTTGGTGTGTGTGTGTGTGTGCGTGTGTGTGTGTGTGGTGAAGGATGATGTACCGTAGCTTGTATATGTGTGTGTGGTGAAGGATGGTGTAGCTTGTATGTGTGTGTGTGTGTGTGTGTGTGGTGAAGGATGGTGTAGCTTGTATGTGTGTGTGTGTATGTGTGTGTTTGTGGAGAAAGTGTTGGTGGTTGGGTCACGCTTGTTCTACCATAACCTGTTCTTCCCCTTCATCCCCCTCCTCCTTCACCCCTCGCAGATAATATTTATGTGTATGGGTTTGGTAATAATGATAATGATGATGGTTGTGGTGATTGTGGTAATAATAATGGTGATGATTGTGGTAATAATGATGGTGATGATAATGGTTGTTGTGGTGTTGGTGGTAATAATAATGATAGTTGTGGTGATTGTGGTAATAATAATAATAATGATGATAGTGGTGAGTGGTTGATGATGATGATGATGATGTGTGTGTGTGTGTGTGTGAAAAATGATGTCTGTGTGTGTGTGTGTGGTGTGAGTGAATGATGATGTGTGGGGGGATGATGATGTCTGTCTGTGTGTGTGTGTATGTGTGTACTGACCTTGACAACTACTGAAGGGAAGAAAGAGGTTGTGTGGGAGGAACTCAGACCTCTTCTGGGGAGTTCATTGAGCGCATTAGTGGAAGTGGATGCCAGAGAGAGAGAGAAAGAGAAAGAGAAAGAAAGAGGTGTGTGTGTGTCCCATTTAAACTTCCTTGCCTTATCTCTTGCTTATCTTCCTGACACACACACACACACACACACACACACACACACACACACACACACACACACACACACACACACACACACACACACACACACACATACCTTCACCTTTACCTTCCTTAAGGGACCATGTAATGTAAGAAAATTGAAGATAAACAAACGAGTCCTTCAAATATTGCCATGAAACACACACACACCTATATATATGGAAGGAGCTTGTTTGTGTCGTGGCATAGTCTAGTCAGGAGGAATCAGAAGCCACCAATTTTCATACACAATCACAGGGTCCGTAATTTAATTGTTGTATCTGCCATTCGTGGAACATTTTATAAGAGTCCAGGCCAAGCAAGCAAGCAAGCAAGCATCCCTTTTTGTTGCCTTTTTCATTCACCGTTCCCTTCATCGTGTTACTGTGGAGTGGCTGGGGAGAGAAATTATCCACTTTCCTTGTGGTGAAGGTTGCACGGTTTTTCTTGTACCGTACTGAGTCTGAGCGGAAGAGGGGAGAGGTTTTATGTGCAAGACGAGTCACCAGCCAGCATGTGGTGGGTTTTTAAAGGCGAGAGGATACATACTTGTGGTACATTGGAGTGCCTTGATTCCTCCAAACTATGCCAGAAAACAGGACCACAGAGGAACACAAATAATGGTGACCTGTTGCTTGGAATAGATTGGAGGAATAGTTTTCTCCAGATTTAACAACATTGTATCATCCACTTAATAAAGGACCCTGTGATCGTGTATGAAGATTTGATGATTCTGATTCCTCCTGACCATGCCACGAAACAAACAAGCTCCATTTAGGTGTGTGTGTTTCGTGGCAAAATTTGAAGGACTCATTTATCTCCAATTTTCTGACTACTGTACACAGGGTCCCTTAATGGTAGGCTAGTTTTGGCTATGACTGGGATTAATTTATTTTCGTTATGATAATGCACCGTTCTTAGGCTACACGGTTCACATAATGTTCTAAGCTGTTACAATAATGACAAGGAAACGACGTATGATAAGAGGAAGGCATTTTAATTTTGACTGAAGGATGAAATAAGACATTTTAAGGGGGTGATCTGCTTTTGTTACATTGGAGTGCCTTGATTCCTCCAAAGTATGCTAGGAAACAGGACCAGATGAGCAAAAATAGTAATGTTCCGTTGCTTGGAATAGTTTGGAGGATTCAGTTGCTCCAGATTTACCAACACAAAACTTCCCCCTTCATTTTGACTAGAGGACGAAGTAAGTTATTATAGTTAGACACAAAACACCCGTTATAAACAGTACAAGATTTATTGACGAAAACGACGAGATGAAAAGCAGAAGAAGATAGTGAACTAATAATTATCATGATCCAGTGACGGAAGAACTCTATTTATATACATGAGAGGAGGAAGGAAGCAGCCACGCCCATTTTAAAGTATGGAGAGGGAAGGGTGGGGCAGTGGACGACGAGAGAGAAATTGGGCGAGGGAAAGTGATAAGGATTGGAGGAAGGTAGGGAAATGGAGAGAGAGAGAGAGAGAGAGAGAGAGAGAGAGAGAGAGAGAGAGAGTCTTCCTTACACACACACTTCACCTCTTCCTTACACACAAACACACACACACACCACATCTTGCACACACACTGTATTGTTTATATTAATTACAGTTAATGGCATGATACAGTGTTTGTAAATCTGAAGCAACTAATTTCTTTCTTATTTTAGGGTTATCAAGCAGTATTTTTCAGCAAGTAGAAAGTGCAAGAAAAAATTATTGTACTTGGCAATATTTTTTTTTTTTTTTTTTTTTTTAAATTAAACCCTGGTATTGTTATCAATGAATCACCAAGACTCAAGAGCCAATGTAAAGTGAAATGTAACTGACTGAAATTTTGAGTGGTATGCTAAAGTCTGTTCAAAACTTGTGTTCCATCTATCTGTCTCTATTTCTATCTATATCTTTCTATCTATCTCTGTCTCTATTTCTATCTATCTCTCATCTGTCTATCTATCTATCTAAGCATAAGAGGCCAGCGGAACACAAGTTTTGAACAGACTATACATGTGGTCATATACACTCCTATTTTATTTACACTTTCTACCGGTACTTTCTCAACTGTATCATATCAAAAGTATATTATCCCCTTAATGGTGTACAGTATATGTTATTTTTTTTAAGGTACTGGTACATAGGATAGGTTTTCATAGCTGTGTCTTTCCTTGTACTGTTTTGTATTGTTGACATGAATTACAATTAAGTGACCCTGTGATGTAGTTGGAAAATTGGAGGTAAATGAATCCTTAAAATACTGCCACGAAACACACACCTACATGGAAGGAGCTTGTTTCGTGGTATAGGCCTAGTCAGGAGGAATCATAAGCCTACAATTTTCATACACAAGCACAAGGGTCCTTAAAAATATCACGTGGTTATTTAATTCCCATACATAATCTCAAGAGGTCTTAAGGGGGTGTGGGAGTAGGGGACAGGCTTGGGGGGGTGCGGGAATAGGGGGACAGACTTGGGGTGGGTAGAAAGCCTGTCCCCCTATTCCCATACCCCCCAAACCCCCCCAAGCCTGTCCCCTTACTCCTGCACCCCCCCAAGCCTGTCCCCTTACTCCTGTACCCCCCCCCAAGCCTGTCCCCTTACTCCTGTACCCCCCCAAGCCTGTCCCCTTACTTCTGCACCCCCCAAACCCCCCCCCCAAGCCTATCCCCCTATTTCCACACTCCCTTAATGGTATATATTGTTTTGCAGGGTCTGAGCGTCAAGGAAGATGACGACGGACATCAGTGTGGGTGTGCGCTGGGACCCCCTCAAGCAGGAGGAGGTCATCGAGGACTTTGACTACGATGGAGGCAATTCCTCATCCAGGCTCTTCGAGAGGTCTAGGATTAAGGCCTTGGCTGGTATGTATTGTATGCTGTTAATTATTTCAATGTATGTAGCCTAGAGTACAGTCACGGTCAATACTCCTGCAACACCTTTGAATGAAATGAAATGGCTTCGAAAAATGTTAAGAAACTATTGTTGTATATCTGTATCATTGGTTCATAAAGTTTCACTCTCATGGCTCACTTTCATTCAAACTGGAACTATTGCTGTATATCTGTATTATTAGTTCATAAAGATTCACTCACAGTTCACTTTCATTCAAACTGATGCAGGACTATTGACGGTGACTGTACACACTGGGTAACAAAATTTATGTCCGACTCTTTGTTGTTGTTACCACTTCATACTATAGTGTACCTTATCTGTGGTGAGTGAACCCCTGATTTGTGCCATGTTATCTTAATGGGTACTCGTGATGTAGTCAGAAAATTGAAGGTAAACGAGTCCTTTAAATATTGCCACGAAACACACACACCTATATGGAAGGAGCTTGTTTCATGGCATAGTTAGAAGGAATCAGAAGCCAAGTCTTATACCTGAACACAGTTTCCTTAAGGGAAGTAATCTATTGTGTGAAACTGGAGGCTAATGATTCCTCCATACTGTGCCAGGAAATGGAATCCCCATGGATGTGATGAGAGGTGTGTGTTTTACGATAGAGTTTGGAGCTCCAAGAAGTCTCCAATGTGCCCACAACAGATAACTTCCCTTAACAGATTAAAATTTTTTTTTTTTTTTTTTTTTTTTTTTTAGATAACACAGTACAGTATTTAGGTGGAGCTGCCACATATAACTTTTAATATCAGATGTTTCCTTGTGTTGGTTATAAATTAGTACAGTAGTAGACTCTTGGTATTATGTTAGTGTATTTAAGGAACACTGATCATGTATGAGAATTGGAGGGTCACTTAACACAGGCTCCATACAGTAATTATTCTGTATGGTAATGAATCACAACAACCTGGGAAAATATTTGAGTCATCAATGAGGTGCTGAGTGTGAAATGAAGTGGTGGATACAATTATTATATCAAAAGGTCAACTGTAATAGTACAATATTAATAGTACAGTATTGTAAGAGAGGTCATTGCTGCTTCAAATCAGTTAAGACCCCTGTGATGTAGTCAGAAAATTGGAGGTGAGTGAGTGCTTCAAATAATCCCATGAAACACACACACACCTATATGGAAGGAGCTTGTTTCATAGCATAGTCAGGAGGAATCGAAAGACTCCAATTCCCATACACAATCACAGGGCACTTTGAGGCTGCTCGGCCAGACAGCTCGAGAAACTTCAACAACAGGAACTTTAACATGTTGGTGATAGTGTGGCAACAGTGTAGATAAGAGGGAGTGGGGAGGAGGTAACAGCTAGTCTATCAGTGCGTTACCTGTCTCTCTCACATCACCATCTACCCGTTACTTTGTTTCCTCATTTTGTTTTGTTTTTTGTTGTTGGTGGTGGTGATTTTACTCTGTATCTCCTGCTGATTTTCATATGACAGAAAACAAAGTAACTCTCCTAATAAGTGATTGAAAAGCATCTCAGTTGACCCCTTTCTCAGCAGTGCATGTAATTTATGGCATTCAGGATTAATACCAAATAATTTTAAGCACCTTGTGATTGTGTACAAGATCTGGTGGCTTCTGATTCCTCCTGATTATGCTACAAAACAAAATCCTTCCATATAGGTGGTGTATCTTGGAGAAAAAAATTGAAGGACTCATTTACCTTCAATTTTCTGACTACCGGTACGTCACAGGATCCCTTAAGTAATGTGAGAAAAGTTACCAGAAAAAACTCATTCTAAAAAGAAATAAAAGAAAAAAAATTAACAGTTTTATTCATAATGGTACTTGACAATTGATGATACAAAAGGATAATTAAATACTGTGTGTTTGACAAATTGTTGTTAGAAAGGCTATGGCTGGGGTTATTATCAGTGGGGACATCCTGCCTCCAGGCTCACCTCTGATATAATATTAGTAAGTGACCAACCCAGTGAAGTGAAGGCTTACTGTATTCATGTCCAATTAAAAATGCTTACATGAAGAATAATTGTACCAGGTGTGAGGAATATTGTTACCAGGTGTGAGCTTTATTTGGTATTGAGTTTTATAAGCAAAGAATTTGTAAAATATTGTAAATAAGATGGAGAGGGGCCAGAAGAGAAAATCTGTCGGTAGCAGCTCCAAATCAGAAAGTGATTCCACAAGTTCCAATGATGAGGCCTGTGCCAGCCAATCTACTACTGCTACAGCTGCTACTATCATTACTACGGATCCACCTCGTCCTGTCCTGCGCAATAAAGAAGGTGTAGAATGGCAGCACTCACTACAGGAAGCTTGGCGCATGTCCCTCGGAGACTTTGATAGTAATGTTTTCCAAAGTGACAACACTGGTATTATTGTGCAGAGTAACATAGAGACTGACACACACAGTAACACAAGGAATGTCACAAATATTACCACTGAAAATATTGTTACTGTAGAGCAGCATTATGAGGAGAAACAAACCCCTCAGGTACTGACTACAGTGGAGCATCACACTAATGAAGTAAACACTGACAACATTGATGGCAAACCACATGAGATATCCTCACAAGCTACTGAAATTGTTTGTACATCTTGGTCTCCTCCAGCCAAGATTGATGACAAACATGAACATCAACAACAACAACAGGTACACACTGTACAAGCTAAGGAAGCTGAAACTATTTATATAAGAACAGTTTCCCCACAAACACAAGTCCAGCATGAATCTGGCCACATAATTACACAGAGTACATTTATGGAAGCACAAGTAGAGCACAAAGTGGCTCACGTCACTAAGAGTTTGGGTAGTGATGTGAATGAAGTGCGTAGAGTGTCTGATGGGGACAGTACCAGTGAATACTCTGGTATGTGTTCTGAGGAGGAGTCTGGTGGTGGTGTTTTCCCTGGCATTGCAAGGAGTATATCCAGTGACAGAGATTCTAATGAAGGGACGAGCATCAAGAAAGAATCTGCCTCATCCAGTCGCAGTAGTAATCTTGACCAGACTGGTGTTGTATCAAGTTCAGGGGAAAGATCAAAGGACATAAAATTTGCAATGTCTGACTGGAAATCCAGTCGACAAGGATCAGTACAACAGATTAAGGTGAAGGCAAAAACTTTCACCAGAACCATGAGTGTAGATAACACTTTAGAGAGACGATATGCTGCCACCATGGAAAGACATATAAAGGAACTCAAGAGTAAGTAACAATATTGCCTCTTTATTTACTCACTGACAGTAAATATGCCACAGCAGATGTTGTAAACACTAAAAGTGATTGAAGAAAGCTCATTCATCACCAAGGGATGAGGCTCTCAATATATGTAGGTAGGCAATGGTAACTATGTAGACTAAACTATACTTCATTTATTTAACCTAGTGAAGATGTACCTGTTCCCTTATGGTTTTGTACTTTTCTACTTAATAGGGAATCGACACATTTTCACCAAGATATAGAAATGCACTATGCTGTATTGCATATGTGTATGACTTTAGATACTGTATAATGTATTAACTACCTGTTTGGTCCAATGACACTTTTCCTCTGGTTGACAGATGAGCGAGAGAGTGTACAGAAGAAGACCTTCATGAAATGGGTCAACTCTCACCTAGTGCGTGTCAGTACCCGGATTGGTGACCTGTATGTTGACCTCAGGGATGGCAAACAACTCATCAAACTGCTGGAGATATTGTCTGGAGAGAGGCTGGTGGGTACCATTGCACTCTGTTTACATACAGTCCAATATAGTCCAATAATTATCTAGGCTTTCCTGAATCAGTCCATCTTTATATCAGTCAGTCAGTCAGTCACTCTTTGTGTTTTTACTTACAGCCCCGACCAACCAAGGGCAAAATGAGGATCCACTGCCTTGAGAATGTTGACAAGGCTTTGCAGTTTCTGAGAGACCAGCGTGTGCACCTGGAAAACATGGGTTCACACGACATAGTGGACGGTAACGCTCGCCTCACCCTCGGTCTCATCTGGACCATCATCCTTCGCTTCCAGATCCAGGTGGGTATTATGTTTGTAAAGGTCTCTGTGTGTGAAAGACAGATGTTTGTTTGTAAAGGTTTCTGTGTGAAAGATGTTTATTTGTTTGTAAAGTCTCTGTGTATGAAAGAAAAATATTTGTTTGTAAAAGTCTGTGTGTGAAAGATAGATGTTTGTTTGTAAAGATCTGTGTATGAAAGAAAGATGTTTGTTTGTATAGGTCTCGTGTGAAGGATATATGTTTGTGACAAAATTATTATACGTATTGACTTGCTGTATACTGTACACCATAAACATGAGATGAAACCTGCCCACAGCAAAAGCAATGCTTACTACCGTACCTCTCCATCTTTAATACTGTGTCAAGACTTACTGTTCAAGTCTTGTAAAAGCAAAATATAGGTAGATATAGAGAAAAGGATGGTAGCATTAACCGGATTAATTTTTCCCTCCATTTCCTTGCCAGGACATCACAATTGAGGAGACAGAGAACCAGGAGACAAAGAGTGCCAAGGATGCATTGTTGCTGTGGTGCCAAATGAAGTCTGCTGGTTACCACAATGTCAACATCCGTAACTTTACCACTTCATGGAGGGACGGTCTGGCCTTCAATGCCATCATACATAAACACAGACCAGACCTTGTGCAGTATGAGAAGCTGAGTCGCTCCACAGCCATGCACAACCTTAACAATGCCTTCAATGTGGCTGAGAACAAGCTGGGTCTCACCAAACTGCTTGATGCTGAGGATATATTTGTTGAACAACCAGATGAGAAGTCAATAATCACATATGTTGTCACCTACTATCATTACTTCTCCAAACTCAAACAGGAGACGGTACAAGGGAAACGTATTGGCAAAGTAGTTGGTATTGCCATGGAGAATGACAGGATGATCAAGGAGTATGAGAACCTTACCTCAGACCTCCTCAAGTGGATTGAGATGACCATTGAGTCCCTTAATGACCGAGAGTTTTCCAATTCTCTGGTGGGGGTACAGGGGCAGCTGATACAGTTCAACACCTACCGTACTGTTGAAAAGCCACCCAAGTTTGTTGAGAAGGGTAACTTGGAGGTGCTACTCTTCACTCTCCAGTCCAAAATGAGAGCCAATAACCAGAAGCCATACCTGCCCAGGGAAGGTAAGATGATCAGTGATATCAACAAGGCATGGGAGAAGCTGGAGAAGGCTGAGCATGAGAGAGAACTGGCTCTGAGAGAAGAACTCATCCGTCAAGAGAAGCTGGAACAACTGGCTGCTAGGTTCAACCGCAAGGCAGGCATGAGGGAAACTTGGCTCTCAGAAAATCAGCGTCTGGTTTCTCAGGACAACTTTGGGTTTGATCTGGCAGCAGTGGAAGCAGCTGCCAAGAAACATGAGGCCATTGAAACAGACATCTTTGCTTATGAGGAAAGAGTACAGGCTGTGGTTAGTGTGGCTGAAGAATTGGAGACGGAACGCTACCACGACATAGAACGCATCAATGCCAGGAAAGACAACGTGCTGCGACTTTGGAATTACCTTCTGGAGCTGCTTAGGCTGAGACGTATGAGGCTGGAACTGTCACTCCAACTTCAACAGAACTTCCAGGAGATGATTTACATTCTGGACTCGATGGAAGACATGAAGATCCGTCTGCTAAGCGAGGATTACGGAAAACACTTGATGGGTGTGGAGGATCTGTTGCAGAAACATTCTCTCCTCGAGGCAGACATCAATGTACTCGGTGAGAGAGTAAAGACAGTGATTGAACACTCACAGAGATTCCTGGATGATGAACAAGTGGAAGGATACCGACCCTGTGACCCAGCCATTGTACTGGAAAGAGTACAACAACTGGAGGATGCCTATGGAGAGCTGGTCAAACTGGCTGTGGAGAGACGTCTGCGCCTGGAGGAGTCACGTAAGCTGTGGCAGTTCTACTGGGACATGGCAGAGGAGGAGAACTGGATCAAGGAGAAGGAACAGATTCTCTCCACCTCAGATATCGGACATGACCTCATCACAGTTAATCTGCTACTCACCAAACACAAGACAGTGGAGGAAGAGTTGTTGTCACATGAACCACAACTGATGGTTGTCATCAAGGTTGGAGAGGAACTTATTGCACAACAACACTTTGGTTGTGACAAGATTCAGGAGAGGATTGATGAGATCATGGGAATGTGGAAGAATCTCAAAGAGAGATCAGCCAACCGTAAGAAGAGACTCACAGACGCAGTTGATCTTCACCAGTTCTACACTGAAGCTGATGATGTTGATACCTGGATGTTGGATATCCTTCGTCTAGTGTCCAGTGAAGATACTGGCCGTGATGAGGCAACTGTCCAGTCACTTCTCAAGAAACACAAGGATGTCACAGAAGAACTCAAGAATTATGCCACCACCATAGAAGCACTTCACCAACAGTCATCAGAACTCAATGAAATTGACAGAGAATCTCCAGATGTTGTTGAAAGATTGGCATCCATTGATAGACGATACAGGGAGCTGCTTGAGTTGGCCAAGATGCGTAAACAGAGACTGCTTGATGCTCTTTCTCTGTACAAGTTGTTCACTGAGGCTGATGGTGTGGAACAATGGATTGGTGAGAAGGAGCGCATGTTACAGACAATGGTTCCTGCCAAGGACATTGAAGACTGTGAGATCATGAAGCATCGCTATGAAGGCTTTGAGCAGGAGATGAATGCCAATGCCAGCCGTGTGGCGGTGGTGAACCAACTGGCCCGACAACTGTTACATGTTGAACATCCTAACTCTGAAGACATTGTGGCCCGACAGAATCAACTCAACCAGAGGTGGGCTGAACTCAGAGAGAAGGCTGAGAACAAGAGGGAGGAACTGAACTCTGCACATGGAGTACAGACATTCCACATTGAGTGCCGTGAGACTGTCCTCTGGATTGAGGACAAGAAGCGTGTACTGATGGAGACTGCTGACCTTGGTACTGACCTCAGTGGTATTATGACACTCCAACGACGTCTGTCAGGCATGGAACGAGACTTGGCGGCCATTCAGGCTAAGCTGGACTCACTAGAACGGGAAGCAGACAAGATTAGCCAAGACCATCCTGAGGAAGCCGAGTTGATCCGGGAGAGAGTGGAACAGATTCGAGCAGTGTGGGATCAGTTGACACAGTTGTTGAAGGAGCGTGATGCTAAGCTGGAGGAGGCTGGTGACCTACACCGCTTCCTTCGTGACCTTGACCACTTCCAGGCCTGGCTGACCAAGACCATGACTGATGTAGCATCAGAAGACATTCCCTCTAACCTGGCAGAGGCTGAGAAACTCCTGAGTCAACACCAGTCCATACGGGAGGAGATTGACAACTACACCGAGGATTATACCAAGATGATGGAGTATGGAGAACGCATCACAGCAGAAGATGTGACCCCAGCAGATGATGCACAGTACATGTTCCTCAGGGAACGTCTCAAGGCTCTCAAGGATGGATGGGCTGAGCTGCACCAGATGTGGGAGAACAGACAACAGCTGCTGTCACAATCCCTCAACTTACAGATGTTCCTACGAGATGCCAAGCAGGGTGAGGTGTTGTTGAGCCAACAGGAACATTATCTCAGTAAGGATGAAACACCTACCAATCTAGAACAGGCAGAGAGTCTTATTAAGCGTCATGAAGCTTTCCTCACCACCATGGAGGCTAATGATGAGAAGATCAATGGTATCTGTCAGTTTGCTCAGAGGTTGTTGGATGAGGAACACTTTGCTGCAGATAAAATCCAAAAGAAAGCCGAGAATATTGAGGAACGACGACAACAGAACAGAGACCGTGCAATGGAACAGATGGAAAGGCTGAGGGATCAGCTACAAGTACATCAGTTCCTACAAGACTGTGAGGAGTTGAATGATTGGGTACAGGAGAAACACATCATTGCCCAGGATGAAAGCTACCGTTCAGCAAAGACAGTTCACAGCAAGTGGACCCGTCACCAGGCCTTTGAGGCTGAAATTGCAAGTAACAAGGATCGACTAGTGAGAGTACAGCAAGCCGGAGAGGAGCTGGTCAAGGAGAAGCCAGAGATGGCAGAGATGATTGGTCCCAAGATTGTTGAACTGAACCAACACTTTGATGCTCTGGAGACAACCACTAAAGACAAAGGTGAACGTCTATTTGATGCCAACAGACAAGTCCTGTATGAACAGACTTGTGATGACATTGACACCTGGATGACAGACCTGGAGAAACAGATTGAAGGTGGTGATACTGGCATGGATCTCACCTCAGTCAATATCCTCATGCAGAAACAACAGATGATTGAACATCAAATGACTGTCAAGGCCAAACAAGTAGAACAGCTGGAAAGCCAGGCAGACTACCTACAGCGCATGACTCCAGAAAAGACCGAGGAAATTAAACACATGAAGTCAAAGGTGGAGTGCAAATTTGAATCCCTGAAGGCACCACTAGTAGACATGAGCCAAGCCCTGGCCAAGAAGAAGGAAGCTTACCAATTCCGCCGTGATGTTGAAGATGAGAAGTTGTGGATCCTGGAGAAGATGCCTCAAGCCACCAGCACTGAGTATGGTAATTCCCTATTTACTGTTCACATGCTGAAGAAGAAACTGGAAACACTCGGTACCGAGATCGACAACCACGAACCCAGAATTCACCTGGTGTGTGACAATGGCCGCAAACTGATCGAGGAAGGTCACAAAGACTCACAGGAATTCCAGCAATTGTTGGAAGAACTCCTGGAACACTGGGCCAAACTCAAAGATGCCATGGAATTCAGACGATCCAAACTTATTACATCAGAGAAAGCCCAGCAATATCTATTTGATGCAAGCGAGGCAGAAGTTTGGATGAGCGAGCAAGAGTTATACATGATGGTAGAGGACCGTGGTAAGGATGAACTCTCAGCACAGAACCTAATGAAGAAACACCAGGGTCTGGAGAGTGCTGTGGCAGACTATGCAGAGACCATCAGACAACTTGGAGAGACAGCCAGGCATCTCATCAATGAAGAACATCCAGACAGGTTAGTAGTTGTTGTTATTACTTCTGGATGTGTGATTGTGGAGATCTTTGTGTGATTGATTATAGTAGTTGTTGTTATTACTTCTGGATGTGTGATTGATTATAGATTTTACATTTTGGCAATAATTATTAAGAAAATGACATGAGTTCAGTTACCTTCCAGTATGTAAGGACCCTGTGATCGTTTATGGAAATTGGAGGCTTCTGATTCCTTCTGGCTATACCACAAAATAAACTCCTTCCATATAAGTGGTGTTTCGTGGCAATATTTGAAGGACTCGCTACCCTCCAATTTTCTGACAACCTCACAGGGTCCCTTAAGTAAAGAAATTAGATATTATAGATTACGGTAGCTTCAAAATTTCCTGCAAACCATACTCTTAGTTTCCCGTCCAGGGGCTTGGAGTTGGAGTCGAAGAGTCGGATGATAATTGGCTAGAGTCTGATTCGGTAAAAATATATCTGACTCATTTATGTGATCTATTCTTGTGTAAAGTACTTGAAGTGAAAAATAAACTAGTGTCGGGAAATTTCCATTAATTTGTGGAGGGCCCGGGGGGGTGGGAGGGTTGGTCTTAAAATTTCCTGGAGTCAGAATCGAAATATTTAAAATCTAACTCTGCACCCATTACCATTTTTCTGATCTCTTCCTTAACTCTCTCATTCCACTATAATTATGATTATTACCTTGTAACCCAACATTGAAGTTAATATTTCATTTTTATATTCCCCACAGTGAACAGATTGGCATCAGACAATCTCAAATTGACAAGCTGTATGCTGGGCTACGAGACCTTGCTGTGGAAAGACGAAGCCGACTGGACGAGGCCCTCAAGCTGTTCATGCTGAGCCGAGAAGTGGACGACCTGGAGCAATGGATAGCAGAGAGGGAAGTGGTCGCTGGATCACATGAACTCGGCCAAGACTATGAACATGTCACAGTGGGTAGACTTTACTTTATAGGCTACATTAATATCACATGTTAAAAATATACCACCTCCATCATTTAATTCCTTAGCTTTTTCAGTAAATATATAAATGTAATCCAATCCAAGACAATTGACATCAAAAGTTTATACAACTATATGTACGGTATATACCTATGTATTTAATTAATGTAATTCATTTTCATTGGGCCTTTTTCTTTTTGGCTTGAGGTGAAAGGTAATAATGATAATGTTGATGGTGTTTGCAGATGCTCCGTGATCGCTTCAAGGAGTTTGCCCGCGACACAGAGACCATTGGAACCGAGCGTGTGGCGGCGGTTAATGAGATTGCCGACCAGTTGATATCAGCGGGACACTCAGATGCTGCCACGATAGCCGAGTGGAAGGACGGACTGAATGAATCCTGGGCGGACCTCCTGGAACTTATTGAGACACGTACACAGATGCTGGCAGCCTCTTGGGAACTACACAAGTTCTTCCATGACTGTAAGGACGTCCTCAGCCGCATCCTGGAGAAACAGAACAGCATCTCAGATGAACTTGGACGTGATGCTGGATCAGTGTCGGCACTACAAAGGAAACACCAGAACTTTGTCCAGGACCTTGTTATGCTTCAACAACAGGTGAGTCAATGAGGAATAATACACTACTAATGGTTTAGACACACAGAGATAATGCAACAAACAGAGTTTACTGTCACTATACACAAACTTTGACCACTTTGATGTCTTGAGTTGTAACCTTTTGTTTTGTCATTCCTCAGGTACAACAAGTTCAAGAAGACTCGGCCAAACTGCAGGCAGCATATGCAGGAGACAAGGCCCGGGAGATTACCAACAGGGAAGCAGAGGTTGTGTCAGCTTGGCTTAACATGCAGGGTATGTGTGAAGACCGTCGCATGAAGCTCAGTGACACCGGAGACCTCTTCAAATTCTTTATTTTGGTCCGCACTCTGATACTCTGGATGGATGATGTTATCAGGCAAATGAATACCACCGAAAAACCAAGGTAAGTGATCAACAAATTATTCCATTTCAAAGTTGAATCCTAGACTAAACAATGTAAGACAAAGGAGTTACTGAACCCACTAGACCATCTTATCAAATACAATACCACTGATATATATAAGGGGACAACTGCTCAGTGGTACAATTTGGAGTAACCAGCATCCTCTAAATTATTCCTTGATAGCAACATGTAAAAGGACATGAAACTAAGTTCATTTGTTTTCCCCACTTTCTCCATTTTTTTCTTCAAATCTACATGTCCCCTGGTCATATGGTAGCCAACTTGGAACACATCCATGCAAATGTTTACAAATACTTACAAACATAATCTTTACATATATCTTTGCTACATTCACATCCTACACATTACAAGCCCATAACTTTGCGATTGTTACTACAGAGATGTGAGTGGAATTATATATAAATGGACCACAAACTGATACAATTTGGAATTACCAGGATTTTCTTAATTATTCCTTGATAGCAACGCAAACCCATAACTTTGCAATTGTCATTACAGAGATGTGAGTGGAGTTGAACTACTGATGAACAACCACCAGAGCTTGAAGGCAGAGGTAGATGCCCGTGAGGACAACTTCAATGTGTGTGTGACTCTGGGCAAGGAACTGCTGTCACGGAACCACTACGCCACACCGGAGATCAAGGAGAAACTCATGTCCCTCAGTAACCAACGCATGAACATGTTACAACGCTGGGAGGAAAGATGGGAACACCTCCAGCTCAGTAAGGATTATTCTATATAGTAAACAATTATTTGTCTGACTCACAAATGACTCTAAATGACTGACTGACTTACAGACCTACATGCATAATAGAAGCCGAGGGCCATCCAATATTAATGTATATCAATATATCCTTCTACTGAATATTCTTCCTAATAATGTGTGTTTGTTTTGTTAACAGTTCTGGAAGTGTACCAATTTGCCCGAGATGCCTCAGTGGCGGAACAATGGCTCTTTGCACAGGAACCATACCTTGCATCAGCTGAGTTTGGAGTGAGTAGTGAATATTTAGTCTATTATTTATTGTAATTTGAATTATTTTATCATTTTGTATCAGTCTGTTCTTCAATGAAGAACCAAAAGTAAAATGAAGGGGTGGATACAAATATTTCTTAGCATATATTACTGTGATGCTGTTTTGAACAGAGAGAGAATGAGTGACCACTAACTTTTCGAACTCTTTGTGCTTCAGATATCAATAGATGAAGTGGAAAACCTCATCAAAAAGCACGAGGCGTTTGAGAAGGCGTGTTCAGCGCAGGAGGAGCGATTTGGTGCTCTTGAACGGTTAACAACGGTAAGTTCACTTGAACATTTATTAACAGTAACTATTGGTAGGAATATACAGTGTTGTGTAATATAGGCCTGTGATATACTGGTACTTGGTGATACACATACACACACATACACACCCACACCCACATACACACCCACACCCACATACACACACATACACACACACACACACACATACACTTCTCCACATGTGCCTTCATACCCAAACACCTGAGGTCAGTATATGTAGTGTTCAACTCATGGTGTTTGCAACTGGTCTATAGCTGGAGTTACGAGAGCAAGACAAGCGTCTGGGTGAGGCCGGGGGTCCAGGCTTATACTATGGCCAGCGCTACACAGACCCGGTGAATGTTGTAGTGTGGTGGTTTGACACACTAAGGGGCTTATAACTTCATACGACGCCATCTTGCCTTCTTCCTACATCTTACAGCCTTCATTGTTCACATTCAAACTTGCCACAATTATTATCCTGAAAATTTGGTCCAAAATTGGCCTGACTGTACGTCATTAATTGGCGAGAAAACAATTTGTGTTCTCTTATAACCTGAGAAAAAGTTGAAGGACATCATTCTATACCCTAGATTAAAGCTTAGTTAGGAAAGAGGAAGATGTACTTGTTTGTTATAAGACCAACTGGGAGCCATATGTGAGAACAGTCAACATTCAAACAATGTCAGTGATTGATACAGTTGATGAAGGGAGTTTATTTACCACCATAGGAGTCCCTCCATACCCTAACACACACTTTAGGTGACAATAATGCTCTCTTGTTTAATCATTGTTATATTATGATTAAAACTTCCTGGCAACTCATCACTAATCATCTCTGTCATTATACTTTTTTGATAATTCATTCATAACACTCTTCCATTACTAAACTAAGGTGTGTGCTGGTATAAGAGAGACTCCATGATGGTAAAGAGACTCTTGTCTACAACTGTACATTAGCTTGAGGCAATGTCCATGAACTTATCATAACAATATTTATCAACACTAAGTTAATGACTTTTCTTACATACAATATGGCTCACTGAATGGAGAACAAAACCTTTACACATATTTTGGCAGAAATTTTCTCAAAGATGAATTAATTTTGACCAGTTGGAATTTGATACCCTAATACTGTACTGTATATCATTACAGTTGTACTGTACTGTATTCTATAGTACATTACTGTATATACTTCAGATTTATCACAAAATTATATACTTTACATTCAGTTTAAGGACACTGTGATTGTATATGAGACTTGGTGGCTTCGGATTCCTCCTGACTATGCCACGAAACAAGCTCTTCAATATAGGTGTGTTTTATGGCATTGTTTGAAGGACTCACTAACCTCCTATTTTCTAACTACAACACTGGGTCCCTTAAACTTTTCATAGGTAAATTATCATTGTATAATAACAATAATAAACCAAGTATGGTGAGGTATTGTTCCCCAACAGTATGAGTGAAGTTGTGCGTGTTGTAGTGAATAACTAGAAACATTGATTAACATTATGAAGAAGACTGAATCACCTTAGGTATTATATAACAAAATTGATAAGTATATAGTACAGTATATATATATAGACTATATAGTACAGTATACTGTATTTATATAGACTATAAATATATATAGTCACACACCACAATCCCTTGCCCAATTGAGTTGAAGGCAGAGATCTGAAGGTGGCAGTTTCTGGATGACAGCCCACCCACACCATCATGAGACCACCTACATTTCGAACCAATGTAGGCTTTGGGTGGGCTGTCATCCAGAAACCACCTGCTCCTGATTTTGGGCTACAACTCAGGTGGCTAGGGATTGTGGTGCATAACTGTACATATATATACAGTTCAGTATATACATACAGGTATTCCCTATAACAAATATGATGTCATCTTCATAATCTTGTATTGAAATACCAAAAATATTATTGAACCCAAGGATTGAGTTCAATTTCTGTTTCTATATCATTTCATTATTTTTACTAACCCTTCATTATTAGTTTAATACCAATGACACCGGTATATATTGAGAAAATATTACTCATCAATACAGTACTGATTCCTTCAGTAAATTTTAACTGGGATAGGCAAGTGATGCAAACTATGAAAGAAGGGATGGGAGACAGTATAGGAGTGTTTTGTGTGTGTGTGTGTGTGTGTGTGTGTGTGTGTGTGCGTACAGTATTAGACTTATAACAATGGGAGTTGGATTGGAAGGAAATGTATTGCCTCTGACTCTGACTCCACCCAAACACTGACAACTCTGTGACTCTCTGGTTCACAATACTGTACCACTTTTGTTTCATACAGTGTGTTGTTAGTATTGCATTTCCAGTGGGTTTTTTTCCTGCTTGTGGTTTGTTGGTGTTGCTTTTTAAGGATTAATATGTTAAATGTGCATGTTGTTCACAGTTAACGGGGTGTGGGAGTAGGGGACAGGCTTTGGGGTGGACTGGGTGGGTGCGGGAATAGGGGGACAGGCTTGGGGTGGATAGAAAGCCTGTCCCTCTATTCCCGCAACCCCCTAACCTCCCAAACCCCCCTCAAGCCTGTCCCCCAACCCCTGCATCCCCCCAAAACCCCCCAAGCCTGTCCCCCTATTCCCACACCCTCTTAACGGGACACACACACTATTGTATAAATTGGAGGGCTACTGATTCCTCCAAACTTTACCACAAACTCTATTTGAATATTGAAGTACAGTACTGTAGTTTTCTTCAATTTTTTTTTTTTTTTTTTTTACATATATTTACCTCTGTGGGTGAAAATATCTATGTCTGTCTGTCTGTATGTCTAACAAAGTCCTGTCTAATTTTCAGCATAATTTATTTACTGCATGAAGGGCCTACATTACTGTCATGGTTTCTAAGCATGTTTAACCATTTCTCTCTATCTAATTAAAATAAGCATGTCTAACCAAGCAGTATCTATGACTTTTATGTCTTCTATCTTCTGAGTATTTGTAGCTAAACACTTAAACTGGTATTATTAAACTTCATCGACAAAAAGTTCTCGTCTGCCCATAGTTCCTTTAATTTTATAATGTGAATTTATTGAGGAAACTCCTTTTTGTTGAAGAGTAAATTTAATAATACCAGCTTTATTGTCTTGTTTGTTAGCATGTCTAACTAAATAATATGTATGATTATCTTTGTGAGAATTTTCCATCTAACCAAACTGAATGTCATGTCTGTGAATACGTGTTAACTAAACAATGTGTATTTTGTGGGTGACCTGACAGCTCGAGATACTGACTCCCCAACGTACAAAGAGAGGGGGTGACTGGTGGAGCTTCAGGCGTTTCTCAGAGATTGCCCTCCCTGCACCCCCTTACTCCCCCAGACCCCACAGCAAACAAAAACACAAAAAGTCTCCCCCGGTCCCAGTCCAGGCATTTTTCACGGCCTTCTCCTGCCCGGCACTCTCACAGCTCCACACGGCTCGTCCCCAAAGCATGCCAGTGTTGCCCGAGGAAGTTTGTTTACGGGTTAATTCTGCCGGACACAGGCAGCGTAGGAGACTCAACTCAGCCTCCCAACCACAGATATCAGAAACTGTTCACCTGAAGGATGTAGAGACAGATAACCTGTTCTCTGAGATGATGTGTGGACGTTGTAGCTACTCAGGTGTACAGACTAGGAGTGCTCCATCACTTAGTTCTCTTCATCTGAGCTCCAAGTTATCCAGATCTGGTAGTCCTTATACTTCCAGCAACCCTGACCTCATAGATGGTAAGGTTGGCATTGAACCTGTTGTGACAGCTAAAGGAAAGGAACAGTGCACAATTGTTGAGCTGCCTGAAGAGTGGGAAAGCAATTCAGCTTCTTCCATTAATGAGTTTGTCAGTGTGGATCATTATGAATCACCATATTTGGAAGAATCTGCATATAGAATATCTGACTTTTGTACCCAGAACAGTGAATCGAGTCAGAATAATGAATCCAAAGAGTCTGTGGATTGTTCCGGCCTCCAGAGAACACAGAGAAAGAGTGCACTCTATGGGTTTATTGACTCAGGTGATGACAGCTCTACACTACCACCCATATATGAATTAGAAGGGGAAGGTTCAGAAGTACCTGAGCCTGCTAGTTCTACATCTTCATTTCAATTTTGGAGCATTGAAAGTTTATTAGAAGAACCTGCCGTTAATCCATCAAGTGACAAAAACAAATATAATTCTGGAGAAACTAGTCAACAGAAAAATGCCTATGCACATTACTGCCCTGAGAATGATTCAATTATGAGTTACTACTCAGTGTTTCCGTTGAGGGACAAAAAAGCTAATATAATCACCAGCATCGACAGCTGTCCTAATAAACAACAGAATCTTAACAGTGGAGAAGCTGGTACCAATAAACCCGATTCTAGCAAACGGATAAATAACAATAATAGCTGGGTAAATAGTTCAAATAAACAAATGAATAATGGCAGTGGAATAACAAACTCCAATAGGTTAGACTGTGAACGCTTAAGGGACACTTCCTCCCCATTTCCCATGACACCACCCAACACTTGTGACTCTTCACCCAGACTGACACACATTACAGGCCCTGGGATGAATAGTCTGCATGCTTTGACTGGTGTAGAGGTAATGTAGTGGCACTGTGGCTCGTATCGTTATATTGCTTATCACTGGCAGCTACTCCCTTGGCTTTGACGCCCCTTTGGTCCAGAGTCGATCTCTTTTGGCTCGTCAAGTCTCCCTCGTTTCTTTCCTTTTCCTTTTCCTTTGTACTTGTTGTCCCTCCTCTTTTTTTATATACTTCTGTCTTTCTGTTACATTATGGCTTGTATTGTTCTATTGCTTATCCTTGGCTGCTACTCTCTTGGCTTTGACGCCCCTTTGGTCCAGAGTATCTCTCCCTCCTTTCTTTCCTTTTTCTTTTTTACTTGTTGTCCCTCCTCTCTGTCTACTTCTGTCTTTCTGTTACAATGTCAATATCCTGCCACAGTCTTATGAGGGTCAGGGCCCAGTAAGCTGTAGCCAGATTGTTCTCTCTCTCAACCATCTTGGCTTGTTTTGTGGCTTGTCAACGGCTCCTCTTTGTGACGCGATATTATTTTTTTAAGGACCCTGTGATCATGTACGAGAATTGGAGGCTTCCAATTCCTCCTGACCATGCCATGAAACAAGCTCCTTCCTTATAAGTGTGTGTGTTTCGTGGCAATATGTGAAGGACTCATTTACCTCCAATTTTCTGACTACATCACAGGGTCCCTTAAACAGGAACCATCCACATCTGAAATAACATTAATGTGAAGCTTAAATAACCATGTGGTTCTGTTGTTCATCTTGTTGCTCTTCATTGGCTTCTCACACAAATAACCCCATGTTTTTTATGTGAAGCTTAAATAACCATGTGATTTTTTTAAGGATCCTGTGCTAGTGTATGAAAATTGGAGACTTCTGATTCCTCCTGACCATGCCACGAAACAAGCTCCTTCCATATAGGTGTGTGTGTGTTTCGTGGCAATATATGAAGGATTCATTTATCTCCAATTTTCTGACTACATCACAGGGTCTCTTACAGTGATTGATTATTGGATTATTGTAATTATCAACAGTCGCTCATATAGGAAATGAGAAGTGTTTATGGAACAAGTTGGTGTGGAAAGATTCAGGAAGCTCTTATTTATTATACTGTACATGTTTATTATACAGTATATACATTTTAAAATTATCACAAGGTCCAACATTCAATTAATTCTCAGAATGTACATTATTTTCACAATAACATGTACTATACATGTACCATTGTTTAATTTACTTATAAAGTACATGATTATTGTCTTTACACAACCTCTTCAGGAACACAATGTACTTGCATGAAAATTAATTAGAGTTCCCTGTATGTACTCCTGGATACCACAGTCCTTAGCCCATCTGAGTTGAGCCTGAGATCTGAAGCAGGCGGTTTTTGGACAACAGCACACCCAAATCTTTCATTAATTCATGATGTGTGTGTGTGATGGTTTGGGTGGGCTGTCATCCAGAAACCACCTGCTTCAGATCTCAGGCTTCGACTCAGCCGGGCTAGAAACTGTGGTATCCAATGGTACACTAGAGGTCAATAGTTGTCCTGATCCTCGTCACAGTGTGAATCTCTACAAAATGAGGGGGAGTGGAAGGAGAGGTTGAGAGGTGGGTAGAGATTCACATTGTGCGTCAGATCAAGACAGAATGAGTAAAACAGGTTATAGTTTCTCACTGTTACTCAGAACAGAACAGATCAAGGTAGAATGAGAGAACCAAGCTATACTATCTAACTGACTCACTATTGTGTATGTATTGCAGTACGAGCTAAAGGAGATAAAGAGAAAACAAGAAGAGGAGGAGGAGGAGCGACGGAGACAAGAAGAGCTGGCCAGACAAGCAGCGGCACCACCACCACAGTCACCAGAAGCACCAGCGGATGGGTGAGTCAAACATAAGTTGCTTCTAGTAAACTTTCTCCGTCTCTCAGTTCCCATTATTTTGCAATGCGAATATAACGACGGAGTACTTTTTTTGTCAAAGATAAAGTCTAATATTACCAGCCATATCTTATCTGTCTATCTATCTATCTATCTATCTATTTCTATCTATCTAAGCATAAGAGGCCAGCGGAACACAAGTTTTGAACAGACTATAGTTTTTGTAATGTTGAATTGATTTACACATATGGAAATAACCGTAGTAATGACTGGTACTCAATATGTGGATCCAACAAATTCCCTTTATTTACTGTCTTGGTGGTGATGTTTTCAGAGTGGATGGCTCTGCTGAAGACTCGCACATGAATGGTGATGAACACGACGAATCACGAGAAGGTAAAGGTCGTTTGTGCATGTATGACGAGACGCAGGAAGGTAAAGTGCGTGTGTGTGTGCATGTGTGTGTGTGTGTGAGTGTGTGTCAGACCCTTGTGTGAGTTTATGATATACAATAAGGCTGTTGAACCACAAACTGTTTGACTGCTTGTGCCTGTGATGAGTATGAGTATGATGATGATAATGTTGATGATTTCAGCAAGTGTGTGGTTATTGCTGTTTATGATACACATCTATTTATCCTATTTGTACCCTCAGGAGTAGGTAAGGGGTTATGAATACAGGTACCTCCCTAGATTCTCTGCCTGTCGTAAAAGGCGATTAAAAGAGATTTTCATTTCTTCAACTGTCCCCTTTATTTTCATCTGATACCTTTTGTGCTTACTGTCCCACCTCTTAATCACCTTCTTCCTCGGGCACCATATGACCTCGCTGTTGTGGTGCCTAATTTCAAGCTGGTGGAAGCTGGTGTGAGAATAATGAAGGTGTTCTCAGATTAACTTCATAATTACCTGGAAAAAACAAATAATGACTGCAGGTTGTGATGAAAGGTGACTGACTGTGATGCATGAGTGTCAACCAGTCAGTCAGTCAGTCAGCCTCAGTAGATATTATTATATGGTTGGGTGTGATGTAGTGAGAAAATTGGAGGTTAGTGAGTCCTTCGAATACTGCCACAAAACACACCCACAGTCACACTTATATGGAAGGAGCTTGTTTCGTAGCATGATCAGGAGGAAACAGAAGCCACCAATTCTCATACACGACCACAATTCTCATACACGATCACCAATTCTCATACACGATCACAAGGTCCTTTATTGTAGGTGTGTGTGTTTTGTGGTAATATTTGAAGGACTCGTTTACCTCTAGTTTCCCGAGTACATCACTGGGGTCATTAACTAACAGCATGATGGATGACTTGGTTTGATCGAGGGCTCGGTAAGGGTCTAACATTTTGTCTGTTTTGCAGTTTGATTTTTCTGGTATGAATTTATTATACTGTAATTACTACAGTATTCCTCTGCTCTGGTTGAATTATTATTTCTTTTTTTGGAAATATTTATTGCACACTACTACACATGAAAATTTACACACCATATCAGTTTTTTGCTCAAATTTGCTTATGCAGACCAATGTATAAAAACATAACACTAATGGTTAGTGAAAATTTACACAGCGTATCAATTTTTTACTCAAATTTGCTTATGCAGACCAATGTGTATAAAAAGAGAACACTATTGGTTTGCAAAGTAATGAAGTGCACACCTTCTTGAGCCATATTGAAGAACAGCTTTGTTATGTACAGTTGAGAATAGTATGAAAAGTGAAACACTGCCTCGGTTAGCCTACTGCACGGAAACAGTGAATGGGTTAGAGTCACACCAATGGATGGATAAATAAATATACTGTATATATATATCAAGCAACAATACCTTCAGACACACATTGACTGTTCTTGAATATGACACTACGAGGGTATTATGAAAACATGGTATTGTATTGTACTGCACAAACCCTTCCCATCAAAACACTAGAGAATATTATTATTTTCTGCCGAGGAAAATTGCACTATTATCATATCAAAGATGTAGTGTATTATCATAGGTATTTATCTACTTAAAGACCCTGTGATTGTGTATGAGAATTGAAGGCTTCTGATTCCTCCTGACTGCCACAAAACATGCTCCTTTCCAATAGGTGGTGTTTCGAGGCAGTATTTGAAGGACTCTTTTACCTCCAATTTTCTGATTACCGTATAACGCAGGTGGAGCCAGACATTTGTCAATCACTATCAAAGGGAGATTCTCTTTTCAGTAAATTGGAGGGCTACTGATTCCTCCAAACTATGCCTGGAAACAGACTACCTGAAAGTTACTAATGGGGATCTGTTTCATGGCATGGCTTAGAGGAATCTGAGACCTTCCAATTCACAACAAGAAAATCTCCCCTTAATTAAAAGTTTGTCACAAAATTGGAAAGTGAAAGTAAAAAAAAGTATAGATTTAGTTGAACTGTTTATTATTGTAAGGCGCACACCATTCAGTCTATCTATCTATCTATTGCCAGACGCTTTAATCCCCGAAGGGCCATTCAGTACTTGAAGTAAATGAAAGGACCGGATTGAAAGGAGAAATAAGAAAAATCATCTATCATCGAGACAGTTGTGAAATGTTACCGGTCAGAGAAACAGAAAGAGAAAAACGATGTAATGTATCACCCCCCCCCCCCCCCCCCCCCATGTTTTCATAATACCATTGTAAGACACAGGTTGCATGGCATGAACACCTACATTAGTATATACACACACACACACAGGTCAACACACACAAACAGATCAACAAACACACACACACACACACACAGGTCAAAACACACACACACACACACACACAGGTCAAAACACACACACACACAGATCAACAAACACACACACACAGGTCAACAAACACATACACAGGTCAAAACACACACACACACACAGGTCAAAACACACACACACACACAGGTCAACACACACACACACACACACACGTCAACACAGATCAGCTCAGTAACATTCGCTCCCCGGTTAAGGGATATGAAGGATTCGTTCATCTCTAATTTTTGAACTACATTACAAGGTCCTTAACACAAAACCATAACAGTAGTCAATTATTTATCTCCAAGTCACAGAGAACATTTATTATGGGGAAAGCCAAACATTGTACACTCTTTGAATTAGTTTTGGCCTTTCCAAAGAAAATTAAAAGAGAATATTTTAGGTTTTGCCTTTTTTTTTATATGGGACCCTGTGATGTACTGTAGTCAGAAAATAGGAAGTTAACGAGTCCTTGCCAAGAAACACCACCTATAGTGAAGGAGTTTGTGTTGTAGCATTGTCAGGAGGAATCAGAAGCTTCCAATTCTCATACACAATCACAAGGTCCATAAACTGAAATGAATCAAAACACTTGGTTAAATATACTAGACAGATATTAACTGGCTACCCACCCTAAGAATTGTATGGTTAGTACTACCAATATCTGAACATATTTTCCTTATTTACATCACTGTGTGTGTGATCAGCTGTTGTGGCACCCACGGCTGTGCTTCCCCCCAAGGGTCAACCCCATACCTTACCCAGAGGTAAGACGCGCCTAGTGAAAAGGGTGCCCGTATAGTGTGTGTGTGTGTGTGTGTGTGTGTGTGTGTGTGTGTGGCAGATGCTTCGGGTGCTTATCACTGCTGCAGTTTTGACCATGTGTAAGAAATATCTTTGGCTCGACTTCTACCACAAACAGTACGATGCCTCGGTAAGAGACGTAGTACTGATTGTTAATTCATAGATATTTTTTATTGAGGTGCCACTTTCTCTTGGAACTCTTAATGACAGTGGCTGATGACTTGACTTTTTTGTAACATGACTGTTTTGCTTGTTGAAGATTGATCCTCATTGTCAAAGGTTAAGAATTATTGTATTTCAGTAGATACACAAACAAAGGCTTGAGATTTGACCTTGCATGATTCAAAGCAAGACATAAGCCAAGCAGCAATCAATTCAATTTGGAATGGTTAAAAATATCACAATCATATTCTAGTTAATCTTCCAATTGTAATCAAAGCGTCATACTGTCTAGCCTAAGAGTTTTATGACATGTGTCCCTCACCACCACCACCACCACCGCCGCCATCACAGCGCTTGATAATGACCACCACTCCTGATAATAGTTAGTTAATATACCTTATTAGATCAATGCTTCCGAGTATTTAACACTAGTAACTGTACAGTAGTGGAGTTTTCCCTTTCACTCACCTGCACCACACAGTTAAGCTTTGGTACTTTCTTCACCCATGTCATGTAGGTATGAAAAACATGTACACAGATGCCAATTTAGCACTTCAAGGAGATTCTCTCTTAATGGTAAATTTGAGAGTTACTGATTCCTAAAAATTCTTCAAAGAAACAGGTTTCTTACTAGTGACATTGACATTGTCTGTTTCATGTCATAGTTTTGGAAGAATTGATAGCCCTATAGTTTACCAATAAGTGAGTCTCCCTTTCAGCCAATAGTGTAAATTTCCAGTCTTTGTAAGAATGAGTTAAAAGCACTTAAACCAAAGCTGTCAAGTGTAATGTTCCAAAACTGACACTCAAACTTTTGAAGTACAGTATACACAATTGGCTGTGAAAAGGAAGGCTAAATTTGTACCTTTAACCCCATACCAGTACATTACTCACAAGATACATTTCAAGAGCATATTTTTCTTCTATATAAATGCATATGTAAATACAATAATATGAAGGTGTGCAAGTTATAAAGTGGCCAGCTGTACACTCAGATACCATAGTCTCTAGTCCACCTGAGTCAAAGCCTGATATGTGAAGCAGGCGGTTTCTGGATGACAGCCCACCCAAACCATCATGAGGCTACATACATCTTGAACCAGGGGATGCTTTGGGTGGACTGTCATCTAGAAACCACCTGCTTCAGATCTCAATCTTAGACTACTTTGGTATTGGGAGTGTATGGTACCTTTGTTTTTAACTCATGAGAATGAGTTTTTTGTACTGTTCACCACCAAGCCTGGGACTTTTCTTGAATACAGTTCAGAGTTCCATTTTGAATATACAGAACTCCATTATTATATTGCTAAGGAAAAATTCACTTACGGGACCCTGTGATATAGTCGGAAAATTGGAGTTAAGAGTCCTTCAAATATTGCCACAAAACACACACACTTGCCTGTATGGAAGGAGTTTGTTTCGTGACATGGTCAGGAGGAATCCAAAGCCACCAATTCTCATAAACAATCACAGGGTCCTTAACTTTAGAACAATAATTCTGTTTTGAAGTTAAGGGACTTTTATCTTATCCTACCCTTTGGTATTCACTCCCAACTCAATGGTGGTTTTGTGGGCATCTATAAACTCTTTCTGAATTACCAGGAATACAATGCATAATGTATTGATTCTTTTCTGTATTCTGCTTTCCTCTATACAGTATATTTTGAGTACAGTCCTCTTTCCTCTTCGATTGTGACTTCCTGCACATCTCTCGGTTTCTATTTTATATCGTCTGGGTTGACAGTGCCGCTCTCGTTAGCACCAAACTGTATTTCTGTCTTGCGTCGATGGGATTTCCTGCTTCTGAAATCATATCAACTATCCTAGGGTTGTATGTAAGCAAGAATTTTCATTTCTGGTCTTGCCTAAGGGTCGATTTCACAGTCATTTTCAATCATTAAGGACTCTGTTATCATGTATGAGAATTGGAGGCTTTTGATTCCACCTGGCCATGCCACAAAACAAGCTCCTTTCATATAGGCTGTGTTATGTGGTCATTTTTTAAGGATTAATTTATCTCCAATTTTCTTGCTTAATAATTTAAACAGTTGCACGGGGGTTTCACTCGGGTGTTATAAATCACTACAAACAACAAACTGTGAAATCAACTCTAAATGCTTCTCCTTGTCTGGTGAAGGGCTGATTGGCCTCCTGGTGTTGTTGTCATTGTTGTTGTTGTTGTTGCACCTCGGAGTTTGTGGACCTACACTTTATCATCTCGTTTTGATGAGGGTTTCTACCACATTAGTTTTTTTTTTGAGTGTTTGAATTGTCGAGTGGTTTCATCGTGAACTTTTCATAGTTTAGGTAAAGTCTGTTTATTCAATGGATCAGGGAAGGTAAGTTGTGTTTGCACTGTATTTCTTTTCTTCTTTGTGTGTGTGTACTGTAATAATTGCTAGATGTACTGTAATGTATTCATGTAATATTATTTAACCATAAGTGGGTCATGTGTGTTGAGTCAATTGGAGGGCTACTCATTCCTCCAGACTATGCCTGGAAACAGATCACTTAAGCAATACATTTAGAAGATCTGTTTTATAGCTTAGTTTGGAGAAAGCAAGAGTCCTCCAATTCTCGAACATTGAACGACCTCCTTATGAGATAGTGTTTATGGCTTTGTTCAGAGTATTTATTTGCATAAATATATATTGATTTATTTGATAGTGTACTGTATAATATGTTGTAGTAATTAGTAATGCATTATGTTTATTATTATTATTATTATTATTATTATTATTATTATTATTATATTTTGCTGTGTTATAATAAGGACCTGTTGGAGACTGTGGATTTACCTTGTTAAAAAGACTCGGCACACACCAATGTTGACTGTCTTTAGAAACATATTGCCATACAATTAATTAACTGTATCCTCTGACTTGTTGGGAGTTTTGAAACAGAATTATAATTTTACAACTAAAATCACAATCTTGGGGATTTTTTCATGTTTTTCAAATAGCATTACAGTCGTGCAATGTTATTTTTTTTATATATATATATATAATGGAGACAGTCAAACATTTAGTCATGTTTATCAGAGGCCAGGGACTGAAACAAAGAACTGTATTACAGTACTAGGCTTTTGAGTCAGGTATTTAACACTCAACATACGATCATTAAATAGCATAGATTGTTTTAACCAACAATGGTGTTGGAATGGTTAGGAAACATCTCTCAAACATTGAATTACAAGACTAAAAAAGTTTTTCGTTTATTTGGTGATGGTGTGACACTTTGTTGGTTAGATTATTTATTATTAATTCACTAGATCAAGGGTTTTATCTGTACTCCCGCACCCCCTTAACCCCCCCAAGCCTGTCCCCCTATTCCCGCACCCCCCAAAACCCCCCCAAGCCTGTCCCCTACTCCCGCACCCCCCCTTAATGATTATCCCCTGAAGATAACACAGTCACTTCAGATAAACATGACAAAGTGTGTGTGTTGAGTCTTGAGTTGAAAATAGGGTTTGGTTTCCCAGACAGTGACATGGTGTGAGAACCTTGTGTGCTGTGCATGTACAGTAGACCTTTGATGTAACACGAGGATTATCAACAAATTTCACTCAAGGACCCTGTGATCATGTTTGAATATTGGAAGCTTCTGATTCCACCTGACCATGCCACGAAACAAGCCCTTGCGTATAGGGGATGTTTTGTGGCAATATGTGGAGGACTCGTTTACCTCCAATATTATGACTAAATCACAGGGTTCCTTAATTTGTTATGGCAATGAACTGTCAGAGAACATAATTAATGGAGTAATGATGGAGTAGCATTAGAGAAAATGATAATGTATGGATACCCAAGTTCGTGTTATATCAAAAGAAAAATGATGTGGCAAATGGAAGCACTGTACAGTTGAGTAAGTAGAAAGTGCAAGAAAATTCTTGTTATACAGTATATGGTAACATGTTCAGCAACACTCAAAGTTCAGGCAATTACATTCCACCTTACATTGGCTTTGGGTTCCCAATGATTCATTCATAAAGATACAAGGGCTTACTACAAATAACTGCCAGATGTTGCCATATACAGCCAGATTTGTCTATCACTTTCTACTTGTTCAAACTGTACCGGTACAAGTTGGTGTTTACATTGAACTGTATCAAGGGTCTACTGTAGTGAGCATGAGGCATGACCAGGAGCATGTGTATTGTAGAGCATGAGGCTGGGTCGGCCATGCAGAGGTCTGGTAGCACACCTGGCACCCCTCGCTCCCCTGCCACACCCGCCACTACGCCTGCCACCACACCTGCAGCGGGGCGGGGGCGGCCCACCTCGGCTACCCTCCCCCCTCAGTCCTCACTATCAACCTCGCGTGAGTACAACAACAACAATAACAATAACAATATGATCACTAACAATGTCGGTACTTTACCATCAGTACTGTACTATAACACCTCAGTGCCATCACTAACAAATTTTATACTTTACCATCAGTAATGTACCACAACAACAATAATGTCACCACTAACAATGTTGGTACTTTACCATTAGTTTTGTACCACAACAACAATAACACTACTGACAATGTTGATACTTTACCATCAGAACTGTACCACAACACAACAATAAACAGAGACCATTTTTTCTACCACACATAACACACCAATACATAACTCTATACAACAACACATCAACACCACCATAAACACACACCTCTGCTACCACTCTCTTGTTTAAGGGACCCTGTGATGTAGTCAGAATATTGGAGATAAAGGAGCACTTCAAACATTGCCATGAAACACCATCTAAATAGAGAGAGTTTGTTTCATGGCATAGTATGGGGGAAACAGAAGCCACCAAATCTCATACACAATCACAGGGTCCTTAAAATAAATCACACCACAACTACAAATAAAGCACAATCAAACACTGTAAGCACCAACACAAATAGATTATCTAACAAATCACATTGCCCATTGTGGTTGTTGCTATCAGTGTAATGTGGACGATACTTTCAATTAAGGACTGTGATTGTGTATGAGAATTGGAGGCTTCTGATTTCTCCACACTATGCCACAAAACATGCTCCCTCTCTATAGGTGGTATTTCGTGGCAATATTTGAAGGAATCGTTTACCTCCAATTTTCTTACTATATCACAGGGTCCCTTAACCAACACCTATATATCATTACACAGAAAAATTTCCCTGTATTAATGTATGGTAGGTTTGCAGGAAATATATGGACTCCAGTTTAACATTACACTACAATACACTTGAACTATACACTTTCACACTCAGCATATTTGTTTTGTCATCACGTTTGTCTTTATTTTTGATATGATATGCACTGTTATGTGTAAATTTTTGTTAGAATTTAAACAATGAGCTAAAATGCTTTGCTCTCACTCACACGTGGTAAGTACAGATGCTTGTCACTCCACATGGGACTGTATACAAGGATAGATATGGGCTGATAAACGACCACCACCACCACCATCAATATGACACAATTTACACACTAATATAACAAACCTATACACCACTGGTCAACTCAGGAACAATCCACCATCATTCACATTTTTCCCTTTTTGTGTTCCTTCAAACATAGAGTATCAAGGCATGTAGAATGAAATAGGACATGATTTTGGACCACTCATTTTAAGATTAATTTCACACATTACTTGACTATTGTCCTGACCTCCTTCCTCAATGTAGAAAAAATAAAAACAATACTACTTTATCTTCTTCAATATAGAAAAACAAACCAAAAAATACTTTACTGGTTATCAGATTAATGGGACCCTGTGATGTAGTCAAGAGTATTGGAGATAAACGAGTCCTTCAAACATTACCACGAAACACCATCTATATAGAAAGAGCTTGTTTCGTGGCATAGTCGGGAGGAATCGGAAGCCACCAATTCTCATAGACGATCACAGGGCCCTTAAATTAGCCCATAGCATCTGTTGTATGTAGTCCATAGGGTGACATTGGGAATACTGTAGTGTAGACTGTGATTGTAGCAGCTGGACATTTACTTTTGTTATTATATCACTCACACAGCCTGAGAGAGTGAGAAGAGGCAGGCCTTTGGAGACACAACTCACTAGTGTCAGAATTACAGTTAATTTTTGTCTCGTGTAGGAACCAAAAGCTGTGCTACCAACACCCGGTCACATGAAGTGTTATCTCTTGTTGGTTTAAGGGCCCTATGATTGTGTATGAGAATTGGAGACTTCTGATTCTTCCTGACCATGCCACGAAACACACTCCCTCTGTAGGTGGTGTTTCGTGGCAACATATGAAGGATTCATTTACCTCCAATTTTCTGACTACATCACAGGGTCCCTTAATATATGGTAATACTCAAAGAAGGATACCAGCCAGATGTATTATTAAATAGTCCACATTGATGAGTTGTGTCTTCAAGATGCTTCAGACAAAAGGTTTCCTGGACTAAACATATTTACATCAGCAAACTTGTTCATGGCAGTAGACTAAATTTAAGTTACACATTGATTTATATTCTGTTTCTACACTGTTATTCTGTTATAAATCTGTCAGGCGTACCAATTAACTTGAGACCCTGTGATTTAGTCAAAATTGTAGGTAACTGAGTCCTTTAAATATTGCCACAAAACACCACCTATACAGTATAGAAGAAACGTATTTTGTGGCATAATCAGAAGCTTCCAGTTTTTATACATGATCACAGGGTCTTTATTCTGGTCTGTACCATTGAATTCAAAAGTTGGTCCACAAGTTACCAAAAGACTGAAGTGAACCGTTTGTTTACTTCTTCATTCTATGCACTAGTTTCCTTTTTTTTTTTTAACAGTTGCTCACCACAATCTCTAGCCCACTTGAGTTGAAGGCCAGAGATCTGAAGCAGACGGTTTCAGGACGACAGCCCACCCTAATCCATCACGAGGCCACACACATTTCAAACCAATGGAGGCCTCGGGTGAGCTGTCGTCCAGAAACCGCCTGCTCCAGATCTCGAACTTTGACTCAAGTGGACTGGGGATTGTGGTGCGTGACTGTACATTACTGACTTGGCAACAAAGGGCCTCTATAATCTGCTACTTGTTTGCTGATATAATATACTACTGTAGTTCTTTGTTAGTTTTATAGTGTTCTTAGTATGCCATATTGCAGAGATATATATGTTATACCACCCATGCTTCTTTATCATTTGCACGACCTGTTGCATGCTCTGGGGTAGGCATGTTAGGGACACGTGCAATAAATGTCTGGGGGGGGGGGGGTATGTACTGTACATGAGTAAAAAAGTTACATTTAAAGACTCTGTGATTGTGTATGGAAATTGGAGGCTTCTGATTCCTCCTGACTATGCCACAAAATAATCCCCTGCCATATAGGTGGTATTTTGTGGCAATAGATGGACTCATTTATCTCCAATTTTCTTACCACATCACACACACGGTTTCTTAATGTAACTGTTTACTTGGAATGTTGTCATCTCTTTCTTCTATAAACTTTGGTTCCTTACATTGACAATCTCTCTCTCTCCAGTACATACATCATTGATCTATACCATGACATTTATTGCACATTGTCCTTAGTATAGAATAGTACCATGTTGTTGGGCTTGGTTTGAATTGAATTGTATCCATCACCATGAGGCTTCTTCTGCTGGGAAAGGTGACACTCCTTGTTATGGCTTCGTAAGTACATGTGCATCACAGTGGAGAACTTTACATTTTCCTTGACTCACAGCACCGGTTATTTAAGAGGGAAAGGTGTGTTTGTTGGCAAATTAAAGTGTACTGATGATTTCACTTAGCAGATTCACAAAGCAAAGTTTGTGTACACCATTTGTTGTGAATAAAGATAGTTTTATTTGCTATTTGAAGGCTGTAGTTTGGAGGGTCACTGATTCCTCCAAACTATGCCAAGAAGCGGATCAGATTTAAAAAAATAAAAAAATAAATAAATGGGTAATCAGTATTTGCGAACATTATTACCACCTTAGCATCTTGCCCCCTTCAACTTTTAAGTCTCTAGCCCAGTGGGCTAGAGACTATGGTATCTGAGTGTACAATAGAATGCACTTGCCTGCTTTTCTAGTCTATCTCACAATCTATCAACAAACTCAATCCACATTTTTATTTATTTATTTGTTTGTGAGTTCTCCACTGTGTGCACCAAGTTTGTATGTGGGTGTGAGTTGTGTTCTCAATTATGGTGTTCTGTCCGTCCAGCCCCAACTCCTGCTAGCAAGGAGTCACGACGGAGGGTGCGTTCTCGATCCAAGTCACCGTTCCGCTCTTTCCGCTGGAAGAAAACCAAGGCATCTCCATCCGAAGCACCGGGTAGTGCGTCAGATGATGAGTCAAATCTGGAGAGGGCTGCAGGTAAACTTTTTCAACCCACGATTACGTCAGGACAGGATGTTTTGATTATGTTACAGATCAACGTCAACAGGAAGTCATACTCTCTAGTCTGTATGATTTGTTGTTGTTCTTCAGTGACAAGATGGTTGTCTCTTCATTGGTGGAATATTATTGTTGTTGTTTTTATCAGGGTGAATGATCTCGTTTTTTGTTCTTGGTCGTTAGTCTCCAGTTCGTCGTTGGATTTTTCTATTTAACAACATGATGATATATATTTATGACAATAAGAGATAGGCTTGCTGACTGGTTACATAAAGAGAGTACTCGGATTCTGAAGAGAGAGAGAAGGTGAAAGAACGAGAGAGTGAATTACCATAACAAGCCTTGTGCTTTTTTATGTGTTTTTGGGTCTTTATTAATTGACAACACATATTATGTAGCTATAAGGGTATATTATATTGATGGTATATTGGAGGGTTTACTAAATCATCCAAACAATGCCAGGAAACAAATACCTCATTGGTAACTTTGAGGTTATGTGTTTGCTGGTATGGTTGGGAGGAGACAGTAGCCATCCATCCAACTCACCAACAACAGAATATCCCTTTAACAGTAAGTGTGTTGTGCCCTGCAAAATTGCGAGTGTCTTGTTTACTCCCCTAACGTTCAACCCTGCCTCCTCCCTCCCCCCTTGACAAACTGACCCCCCCCTCCCTCCCCAGCAGCTCCACCATCGGTTATGTTCGCTGCCACCCCCTCAGTCCCAGCCCCATCCAAGGAAGGTATGGTTGGTTAGTTAGTTAATTTGCCCTCATCGCTGAATCCCCTTTAAGGACCCTGTGATCATGTATGAAAATTGGAGGCTTCTGATTCCTTCTGATTATGCCACGAAACAAGCTCCTCCTATACTGTATAGGTGTGTGTGTGTTTCGTGGCAATATTTGAAGGACTCGTTTGTCTCCGATTTTCTGACTACATCACAGGGTCCCTTTAAAGTCCTGGCTGGTCTTGTTTTATAAAATTGGATGTTTGTTTTGGTTTGTTGTCCTGAATTTTGGTATTTAAGGGACCCTGTGATGTAGTCAGAATATTGGAGGAAAATTAGTCCTTCAAATATTCCCACAAAACACCATCGAAAATAGAGATTGTTTTGTGGTATAGTCGGGAGGAATCAATAGCCTCCAATTTTCATACACAATCACAGGGTCCCTTGATTAATTTATATTCTGTGTGTGTGTTAATTTGCCATAGTCGTTTATTTATTTATGTTATGGTCTCATGACGGATATTGTCACCCAAAGTCAGATGTTTTCTATTTTCTTGGTTGTCGTTGTTGTTGTTTTAGCTTCTAGTTGTAGAGCAAAGTTAGTATTGTATTGGGTTTGTTTGAGTTGTTCTCTGATGTACAGTGTATATGTTGTAGAATCTATGGCTGTTATTATTAATTTTTAACATGATAGTATTTTAGCAGCAGGAGTTTTTTTTTGTACATACATAATATTGTACATGTGGTAGTGTATGATTCTGTCCCCATATTACTTTTACAGTATTTATATTACTATTATCATTATTTATTAGTATTAGTTGGTCTTGCCCTGGGTGTGTGTTTTTTAATTAAGAGGAGAATCTTTAGATGGTAAATTGGTGTCCTACTGATTACTCCAGACTATACTGTACAGGAAACAGATGCCTTCATAGTAGATAATCTGTTCTATGGTTTAGTTTGGAGAAATCAGTCACCCTCAAATTTATCAACAAGATTGTCTCCACTTAATTAAGGACCCTGTGATTGTGAATGGGAATTGGTGGCATCTGATTCCTCCTGACATTGCCACAAAACACACTCCTTCCATATAGGTGGTGTTTTTTGGGCAATATTTGAAGGACTCGCCTCCAATTTTTTTACTACTGTACATCACACACAGGGTCCCAGAATGGAATAAGATTGGGGGAGGATTGATTTACCCTCATAACTAAACAATTTGGGATTAATTACAGCATCCAATAAGAGACCCTGTGTGTCATGTTTAAAAAAATTGGAGGTTAGCGAGTCCTTCAAATATTGCCACAAAATGCACACACCTATATGGAAGGAGTTTGTCTTTTGGCATAGTCTGGAGGAATCAGAAGCTTTTAATTTTCATACACAATCACAGGGTCCTTGACATTTACCTGTATGTGTTATTGTTTGATGCTTGAAAATGTACAGTCGGCATAAAGAGTATTGGAACTCCCCTTTGGATAATTATATTTAATTAAATGCAAGGGGGTCTGCCAGTACTTTTTTTTTGCCAACTGTACACTGACTCCCAGGTGTCTCGTTACTCACTACCTTACTGTTGTTAATTATTCTATTCCCATTATGTATAAATATATATATACACTGTAAATATACATACATATATACATACTGTACTTAAATCACAGTGAATATTGACAATACTGAGAGAGAGAGTGAGAATAATTCACCTGGAAGTAACTGTACCTATTATAATTATATATATATGAATAATGTGATGCAGCTTTTTATTGTTATGGGGATGATTTAATTAGTGATTTGCATAGAAATGTTTGCCTTTGTGAATTGTTATATTTTTATAAATTACAGCAATACCCATTAATTAAGCAACCCTGTGATGTAGTTAGAAAATTGGTGGTTAGTGAATCCTTCAAACATTGCCACGAAACTCGCACACCTACATTGTAGTAGTATAGCTTGTTTCGTGGCAGAGTCAGGAGGAATCAAAAGCCACCAGGTCTCGTACACGATCACAGGGTCTTTAAGGGGAGATTCTATTGTTGGATAATTAGGGGGCTACTGATTCCTCCAAAATAGGTCAGAAAACAGATACTGTACCCACAATGGTACTGATAAGGGATCTGTTTTGTGGTATAATTTAGAGGAATCGGAGACCTTCCAATTCACCAAAAATAGAATATTCCTATATGATATTTGTACCTAATACGCATGATGCCAATATGCATGATTTATGCCATAATGTTTATTTTTTATAATTGGTTTGATTTAATATACAGTATATTATTTGCTGTTCATATTGGTTCATATTTGCATATAGATGATGATGATGAATATTGTTGGTAAGCTTCCATTTGGGATGATCATATTAACATTAAAGGACCCTGTGAAATAGTAAAAATAGATGAATGAGTCCTTCAAATATTACCACAAAACACACACACCTATAGGGACGGAGTTTGTTTGTTTCGTGGCACGGTCAGGAGGAATCAGAAGCCTCCAACTATTTTACAAAAACACAGGGTCCTTAATTGGTTATACAGAACATATCAGATTGTGTAACCTAAGCACCTTTTGGGATTGAAAATGTAATGACTATATTTTGTTATTGGTTTGGCAGTTCAGTATACATGTATATAGTGACTCAGTATTTGTAATATCATTAAAAAAAATAATAATAATAATAATGAGAAATTTAACAAGTGAAGCAATACATTTTCATCATGCCCCCTTCCATTTACCAACAAGAGATTAATGACCCTGTGACTGTGTATGAGAACTGAAGGCTTCTGATTCCTCCCAACTATGCCACAAAACAAGCTCCTTCCCTATAGGTGTGTGTGTTTCATGGCAATATTTGAAGGACTAATTTACCTTCAAATTTCTGACTACATCACAGGGTCCCTCAAAACTAAAAATTTAAAAATGTCCCCCCATTGTCTGCTATATTTATGATGAGTCTAATGGTATTTGTGGCACCCCTTCTGCCGCTCCCGGTAACTAACAGAGCGACCAAGTCCGAGCGGTGATGAAGACCAGCTGGAGGGAAGTCTGGTGCGTAAACACGAGTGGGAGTCAACCACCAAGAAAGCTTCCAATAGGTACGGTCACACACTCTTGTCTCTTACATCGTTCCTCCTTTCATCTGTTTTCTTTATGCTTTGCTGTCCCATCTCTCCATCTGTCTGTTTACTTCTCTCTCTTTTCCTGTTGTAATATCATCTCTTCAGGTGTCCTTCTTTACCCAGTTTTTCCTCTGTACTTTGCTGTCCTTTGTTTCTTATAATTATCTTTGTCTTATTGTATAATATCAATATATTGCCTGTTGCCTTATGAAGGCCTGGACCCATTAGGCTGTAACCAAATTGTTCTTTCTGTCTCACTTCTCTTATCACCTGGCACTATATGACTTCTTTGTTGCGACTTCTAATATCTGTCAATCAATCAGTACTTTCTTCTTGTAATCTAAACTAGAGTAATAATTAGTTCTTCAATCCACAACAATGGTGGATTGTTGTGTTAAAATGACTTTGGTTTACATTTGTACACAGATCCTGGGACAAGGTGTTTGTGGTGCTGCGTGGGAACACACTTTACTTCTTCAAGGACCGTAAGAGTTACCAGGCAGCTCCTGATGTGTACTTCAGGGGAGAAGGTCCGTTTGATGTATCTGGAGGTCAGGCAACAGTGGCTGACGACTACACCAAGAAGAAGCACGTCCTTAGGCTCAAGTAAGTCACGAAGGAGAGAGAGAGAGAGATAGATAGATAAATAGATAGATAGATATTTTGATTATGTAGATGTGGACTCGCCTACTTATACTCAAATATATATATATTTATTATATATATTTTAATTTTTTTATATTTATGAGTGATTGTTTTTATGTATATTTTTTGAGTGATTGTTTAATCTTTGTTCTTTTCAACTGTAGAATGATCGGTGGTGCCGAGTTCCTGTTCCAAGCCAAGGATGACGAGGAACTGAACACATGGGTTGGAGCGCTGCAGATCGCCACCTCCTCGGACGGATCGGCAGGACCCTCGCGTTCCCAGACCCTACCCGCCGGCTCCGAGAAGAAGGACGAACCCAAACGACGCAGCTTCTTCACCCTAAAGAAGAAATAAGAGAGATAGTCGATGATGATTCCACGTCTGTCCACTCTCAACTCCATCCCTTGAATCATTTTATTGTTCCATGTAAACATTATCTTGTCCAAAACATCATTTTTTTTTTTAAATAGCAAATTTTTTCAACATTTACCATTCAATGCATCGCCTTTTGTAGACATTGTTTTATCCCAAATCTTCTTTTTTTTTTTTTAGTGACAATTTTATCCAAATGTTTAATTCTAACATTTTTAATTATGTGTTAGGGACACTGTGATTGTGTATGGGAATTGGAGGCTTCTGATTCCTCCTTACTAGGCCACTAAAACATCCTCCTCTCCTATGGGCGTGTGTGTTTTGTGGCAATAATGGAAGAACTCGGCTCACCTCCAATTTTCTAACTACATCACAGGGTCCCATAAATGACTCCCCCTCCCCTCCTCCTCCCCTTCACCACCACCACCAACCCACCAACCCACCATCCTGTATTCCTTCTTGGTGAGCTAGGCTTCAGACCCAGCATGGAATATATACATGAGGTTTGGGACTGCCATTATACGGTTCTGCTGGTGTTGGTCTCTGGTTGTTGGCAACTTATATTTTTTGTGTTATTTTGCTGCAGGGAGTAGAAAATGAAACTTGCTTTTGACATCAGCTTCATCTCATGTAATGTCTTCCAGGCTGGGTCTGAAATAATGTTGGTAATAATTTCACCTCTTTCTACAATGACACTTTGATGGATTATTAGTTCTATAAATATGGATATCATACAGGTAGTGTTTCTTAGCAGCCAATAAACTCTTCAGGGACAAGCAATGTAATCAAGCAAAGTAACTTTATAATTGGTAGTGTATCTCTTATTATTATTATTAAAGTTACCATTTATATTTCCTTTATGATATTAAGGAACCCTGAGATGTAGTCAAAGAAAATTGGAGATGAGTGAATCCTTCAACTAGTGCCATGAAACACACACACACCTACAATATATGGAAGGAGCTTGTTTTGTGGCATGGTCAGCAGGAATCAGAAGCCTCCAATTTTCATACACAATCACAGGGTCCTTAATATGTGGTAATTACAATTGGATAACAATATGAAGTCATTGGCTGACAAGATTGTATGCCAGTGTGTTTCCTACCTAAAGGGAAGGGGAGATTCATTTATTAGTAAATTGGAAGGTGTATGATTCCTCCAAACTATGCCAGGATATACAGTAGGACCAGATTAACAGATATGATGGTGGCAGCCAGTTGTGTGGAAAAGTGTGGAGGAATCAAGTTGCCCCATCAATTTACCAACCAAAGAATCTCCCCTCGAGGACCCTGTGATCGTGTATGGAAATTCGAGGCTTGTGAATCCTCCAGACTATGCCACAAAACAAGCTCCTTCCATATAGGTGTGTGTGTTTCGTGGCAATATTTGAAGGACTCTCATTGATCTCCAATTTTCAGACTACATTATACACAAGTAACACGTTGTCCTGTTACATCCCAAAGCTGTATTTCCTCCCCCTTCCCTCAGAATAAATAATAATAATAACGATATGACGTGTTGATAGTGTGGAGTAATTAATAGTCGAGGAGGTGGAAGAACGAGAAATGAGTCGAGGTGGAAGAAACGAGAAAGAACGATAAATAAATGTGAGTCTGTGCAGTTCCCAAATGTCTTGCCTAGCACTGCCATGGCTGCGTCTTTGGGCCGTATTCAAGAACAGCCTTGGTGGGTGTTGACGATGGTGTGGTACCGGTACGACGACTCCGTAGACAAACAAACGGCAAGTAGAGCCATGGTACCGGTGACCACATCGTAGTCAACACCATCAGCGTTCTTGAATACGACCCTTTTTCCCATCACAATTCCCTTTGTGCGAATTGTGAGGAAAAAAAAATTGTATATTAAGTGATTCATTATTATATTATTATTATTATTATTATTTTTTTATATTTTATTTTTTTCTCGATAACCTAATTTGTGTTATGTGAGCAGTGATTTGTTTCATTTTATCTGTCTTAGGTGTAGTATCAGAGTTTTGACTAGTTAGCACTTTCATTGTATTGTACAGAAATAATAGAACTATACCTAATGTGCTGCTTTGATGCTTTTACATTTTAAAACATTACACTTACAGTTGTGGACACCTGAAATGGGGCCAGGAAACAGACACACACACACACACCTGAAATTGGGCCAGGAAACAAACATACACACCTGAAATGGGGCCAGGAAACAGACACACACACACACACACCTAAAATGGGGCCCCTCACCGACTATAGGGTGTGATCATTGAGACAGCGTGTGTGTGTTATTTGGTGACGTGTATTATTCTATGTTTGATGAAGGGTCCATTTGAAGTGTGGCTGTTTAAGGGGAGATTATCTTGTTGGTGAATTAATCGGAAGGCTACGGATTCCTCCAAACTATGCCAGATAACAGATGCCCTCAATGGTGTTCTAATAGGGAATGTGTTGCATGGTATAGTTTGGAGGAATCAACAACAGTCCTTCTAATTCACCAACAAGACATTCCTTCCTCTTTTCATGTGTCCACAATTGTACCAAACCACCATCACTTCACTATAGTTGTTTAAAATCATTGCCAGAGTTATGGATGACAAACCACCATTGTAATGTATGTAGTGAATGGCGATAAAAATGTACGGTTAATTGAGTCATCGGTTGGTATGCAAGGACACCCGTGGTACTCACGACGGCACGGTATCGGTACCGTGCCGTCGTGAATACCATCCATGTTCTTGCATACGACCCATAGTAGTTCAGACCTCGCCTACAAAAATGAAAGAGAGTTAAAGGGATATATATTTTTTTCCTATTGTTGAATTGAGGGCCAACTGATTCCTCCATACTATATCAGGAAACAAACTAATTCAGAATAAGAGTAACAATGTGTTGGATAATATTGTTTGGAGGAATTAGTAACCCTCCAGTTTGATCCTAAAAAGAATATCCCCTTTAATGCATGCTGTCCAATGTGTATGTGTTGACTTTGTGTTTAAATGGAGAATATTATATTATTGGTATTTTGGAGGACTAACGATTCCTCCACACTATGCCAGGAAACGAAGGACCGCAGTGTTACTAATAGGGGATCTGTTTCATGGCATAGTTTGGAGGAATCAGCAGCATCAGCACACTAAATTTATTATCAACTTGCCACTTCCTCCCACCCGTTTTCAATGAACACCTGGGAATGTAAATGGATCACAATTATTATTATCTGGTGTTGGACCAAGGAAGATGGGTGTTCATATGAAAACAAACATACATACATAACACTGTACCATTGATCATTAAAGCATTGGTATGTACACAGGAGGAGGTTCAGTTCGTACTAAAAATATTCAAGCGACAAATATTCAAGTTCTTACCAAGAATATTCAAACAACAGATTGCGTCGGGATACAGATTGTGGTATTATTAAACTACTACCGTACTTCAAGGAAAAGTTCTCTTCGTCGTTCAGTTCCCATTATTTTCTAATGTGAATATATTGACGGAACACCTTTTCATCGAACAGTGAGTTTAACGCTGTAATACCATGTTAATATTCCAGTGACCACCTGAATGCGGTCTATAATGTTTCATGGAAGTGGTTTACTGATGTTTATATTATCTGACCTTGTTGTCGAAGAGTAAGTTTAATTATACCATGGTAATATTTCAATGACATTCTTTGTGCGATCTAAAATGTTTCCTGCATGTTGTGTACTGATGTTTATGTGATCTGTTGTATGGTAGTGAATTATTATAATGATGATAGCATGTATTATAACTCTCTCTTCATCTATGTTGGTTGGTTGGGTAGCCTTGGAATTATGGTTCAGGACCTTATTAATCTTAAAGAGTCTTGGTATGAGACCAAAGCCTCTACAAATTTTTTAGAAAGAAAACTTTTTGCATCATCTTTTATTATTATTATTATTTTAACTTTCTTGTCACACAAAATAAAATCTCCAAACTCTACAAAGCAGAAGAAAGAAAGAACCAGTTGTTTCATCCCCCTCCTTCCTCCACTGGACCAGCCGCCAGCCGCCAGCCAGCCAGCCGCCCCTACTCATGGTCAAGACGAACATGGTACGACCTCAAAAAAATCCAGGGTGGATTTTTTTTATTTCCCTTGGGCAGATGTTAAGGAACCCTGTGTGTGATGTATTCAGAATATTGGAGGTCAAGGAGTCCTTCTAATATTTGCCATGAAGCACCACCACCTTATGGAAGGAGTTTGTTTCTTGGCATGGTCAGGAGGAATCGGAAGCCTCCAATTTTCATACACTATCACAGGGTCCTAAAGGGATTGACATACTTTTGGCACAAGGGAGAGCTACTGATTCCTCCAAACTATTCCAGGAAACAGACCAGATTTATATATATTTCCTGTAACCTGTTGTTTAAAGTGCTTTGGAGGAATGGAGATGGCTTCTAGTATTGCAAAAGTATATTATCTCCTTATTGTGCCATCTTTGTGAGTCTTTTCTTGGCTGTTTTGCTGCCGGACATTCTTCACTAACAACAACAACACATTTCACCAAAATCTTTCTAACAAATAAACATTAAAAGCTTGGATAACTAATAACACTAATCAAATTATATCAGCACTAACCCAGATGAAATAACACTAATAAAAATAACAATCTTTGCTGACATCATGCCCAAACCTCTCATAATAAATCTACCATAACCCAATCTATGCATTCTCTTCCCATTCAAACACATTGCCAAATTATATCCTTTCTCTCTCTTGATTCTCATTCTACATTCAGTCACTACTGTACCACTTTCCATACAACACCTTTCCTGTCCATTGCTGGGCTGTGTGCTTAATTAAAGACCTTGTGATTGTGTATGAAAATTGGAGGCTTCTGATTCCTTCTGACTATGCCACGAAACAAGCTCCTTCCATGTAGGTGTGTGTTTTTCGTGGCAATATTTGAAGGACTCTTTTTACCACCAATTTTCGGACTACATCGCAGGGTCTCTAAATATACCAAACCTTCTGATAAGTTGTCTGCTGGGGCCCAGTTTTATTGAGAAAGATATATATTATATTTTTATAGTTTTAGGTATCTGAAAGAAAAAATTTAATGACCTTGTTGTGATCATGTATGAGACTTGGTGGTTTCTGATTCCTCCTGACTATGCCACAAAAGAAGCTCTTTCTATATAGATGGTGTTTCATGGCAATGTTTGAAGGACTCATTTATCTCCAATATTCTGACTACTGTATATCACAAGGTCCCTTATGCACTTGAACCTCAAATTTGAACTTCAGTAATCTGAAAAATTTCTATAAAAAGCATTAAATCACATCGTCATCATTTGCCTGGTTCACCCTTTTTGGATTTGAGGGATTCAAATGTATTTAGTATTTGCACTTTTAATAATATCTAGTCAGGATGTTAAGGACCCTGTAATCATGTATGAAAATTGGAGGCTTCTGATTCCTCCTGACTATGCCATGAAACAAGCTCTTTCTATGTAGATGGTGTTTCGTGGCTATACTTGAAGGACTCTTCTGTCTCCAAATTTCCGACTACATCACAGGGTTCCTTAATAAAGATATTACAAGAGAATTTCGATAAAACAAGAATTTATACTTTTGTCCAGCATTATATTCTACATTCAGTCCCTCATTTAGTCATTCAAATATTTTTATAGTCAGTAATCCCTCGGTTATAAATAGAGTTTTACATAATCATATTATAACTTAGACTTACTATATACGATAATTAGTAAAAACCTGGGAAAAAGTAAAAGGGAATTTCAGTGAATGACCGAGTGTAGAATAAAGTGTGGGTATATATATATGTTAAGGACCCTGTGATTGTGTATGATAATTGGAGGCTTGTGATCCCTCCCCAAAAATGCCACAAAACAAGCTCCTTCCAAACAGGTGTGTGTGTTTGTTGGCAATGTTTGAAGGCTTTACTTACCTCCAATAATCTGACTACATGACACACAGGGTGCCTTAAAGTGAAGGTTAATTAGTGTGTTCGTCTCAGCGTCATATACCTTGGTGTATATGTTGTTGTTGCCCGGTCATTGGGGTGGAGGCGGTCTATATGAAGCGTCAGCATCGTACCTTCAGCTGACACCTCGCGTCAGCTGTCAAGTCAGCATTTCGTGCTTGTTCGTCAGGAGCTTCAAATATTTTCATTTTATATTACCCAGCCGTTGTCCTTTAAGGAGAGATTATCTTTTGGTAAATTGGAAGGCTACTGATTCCTCCGAACTATGCCAGGAAACAGACACCCCCAATTTTACTAATAGGGGATCTGTTGTTTCATGGTATAGTTTGAAGGAATCAGAGACCTTCCAATTCACCAATAAGAGAATCTCCTCTAAAGGCCACATATAGTACAGTACACTGTTGGTGGTAAATCTGGAGCAAAAGGATTCTCTCAAACTATTCCATGAAAGTAGGATGCCATTATATTTATTCACTGGTTCTGTTTCCTGGCATACATCTGGAGGAATCAAGGCACTCCAAATGTACCAAAAGTGTATTACCATTACCACTTTTGATATCAAGCCATTTTCTATTTTGGCTGTTAGTCTTTTCTTATATGGCTGATAGGGAATGTCCACAACCTTCAAAGACCCTGTGATTGTGTATGAGAATTGGAGGCTTCCGATTTCCTCCTATCTATGCCACAAAACAAGCTCCTTCTATATAGGTGTGTGTGTTTCATTGCAGTATTTGAAGGACTAGTTTACCTCCAACTTTCTGACATCACACACAGGGTCTCGTAAGAATACAAATCTCTTTAGAATTCCTACATAGGCAAAATGTCAATATACTTTAATCCAACGTGGTGCTTGTTTGATGATATAAATTGATATCAGTGAGGTTTCTTCTACCTTGTTGTATGTGTGTGTGTGTCTGCCTGCCTTACATGTGATTGGCTAATATTTATCTTCTAATACCAATCAGAGTGTGGATATATTGTCAAGTCAGTCAGATGATGAGACACTACCTAATTGAAAATATTCTAATAATATTTCATTTTTTTGTTTTGTTTAATTAATATTTTTGCATTGTAGGAATTTAACAGTCATCATCACCAGCTATAATCCCATTGTTGTAATAATGGTGCTGGCATATTGGAGGCTTCTCATTCCTCCAAACTATGCCAAGTAACAAACAAGCTGTCATAGTTAGTTTCTGTTGTATGACACATTTTGGAGGAATCAGGAGTATGGTAACTACAATTCAATTTAATGTAATGTCAAATTGGAGGGCTACTGATTCCTTTAAATGATACTACAAAACAGAACTCTTATTTATAAACAGAGGTTGTAGTCTGTTTCCTGGAATGGTAAGGAGAAATCATTAGTCCTCCAGTTCACCAATGATCATGTCTCACCCTAAGAACCTTGTGATTGTGTATGGGAATTGGAGACGTCTGATTCCTCCTGACTATGCCATGAAACAAGCTCCTTCCATATAGGTGTGTGTGTGTGTGTTTCGTGGCAATATTTGAAGGACTCATTTATTGTACCTCCATTTTTTCGACTACATCACACACAAGGTCCCATAATTGTAGTTCTCATTCATGTGTTATAATGGTGGTTCATGAGTGATGCTAATTTGTACTTGAAAGGGATACTCTCTTGATGGAAACTTTGGGAGTGTACTGATTCCTCCAAACTATTCCACAAAACAGATCCCCTATTAGTAACCTTGAGGTCATCCGTTCCCTGGCATAGCTAGGAGGAATCACTCTCCCTTCAGTTCACCAACAGGAAAGTTCACGTACAGTCAGTCAGTCAATTGTTTTATCCATATCTTTCATCCAATTATTTTGTTCAATTACAATGGTGGTTGGCAGGTGTGATTTTCCATCTCCCATCTTTTCTCTCTTTATTGCATCCACGTATACAGTATCAGAGTTTGCCTAGCGTTAATTTAAGGTTTTATTATTGTGAATGATTTATTTCTGCCCCAGCAGCAGCAAACTCAGCAGCACTAGTACAGTTGGCCACAGGAATTCTTACACAGGCGATATGGAAGGAAAGGTCATTTATTCTTACACAGGCAATATGGAAAGAGGTCATTATTCTTACACAGGTTATATGGAAAGAGGTCATTATTCTTACACAGGCAATATGGAAAGAGGTCATTATTATTCTTACACAGGATATACGGAAAGAGAGGTCATTATTCTTACACAAATTACTCTATATGGAAAAAGAGGTCATTCATTATTCTGTAAGTACTGCAGTGAATGGTCTATCAAATGACTCGGTGATTAGCAAAACAACAAACCGAATACTAATGTTGTATTGCAGTTACATAGTCTAACTTTTTCTATATGTTGTAAACCCTTAAAAACAACATTGTGTGTGTGAATTTTTGTGGCCAATGGTACCAAGATGGTGACTAACCTTATTTGTGCTGTTTTTACTCGCAAATACAGCAGCTGGCTTGAGTGTGGTGACAATGGTTGTGAAGGAGGATTGTCTAGGGAGGAGGATTGTCTAGGGAGGAGAATTATCTAAAGAGAATTATCTAAAGAGGACATTCTTTCTATAACTTACTGTTAACACAAAGCACTTTTTTCACTTCACTACAATACAATAGATGGTAAAACTGGTATCCAGAACATTTAGTACTAAGAAGGTACAAGGAAATGAACATATAAACATAATCAACCAAACCACCTTCTCAGAAACCAGATCCAAAATGAACATATATAATCATCAACCAAACCACCTCCTCAGATACCAGATCCAAGAAAATGAACATATAAACATAATCAACCAAACCACCACCTCAGATATGGTACCGGAGTCAAATTCTTTTCATCTTTTCACTTCATCGACGGTGTTTCCTTTGCTTGTGTTTCCATCGTGCTCGTTGTCCCTCGTGCTTCAAAGCCTAGTGCACAGTCCTCTTCCTTCCTGTTGGGTTCTGTTCCTTCCTATTCAGTTCTCCTTCTCATACAGTGTTGTCACAAGCATTCCATCTTGCTGTGTTATACTTGAACTGGTCAGCTGTCACTAACTTTTTATGGAGGGGACGTTAGATAAATGCTTTACTAGCTTTATAGCCGTAGGTTTAAAACTTCTGGCTAAAATAACTGACAAGAGGTAATATTAACTGTTACAAATAAAAGTGACCACTGTATATCATAATTATATTGTGACACTTAAATAAACTGTTTAAGTGGTTCTGTGCACTTTTATTATTACTAACATTGATAAACATTTTGCTTTACTACCATCATAGCTGGAAAATATTATATAATTTTCCTGTCATCTGCATGTGACTGACATTTTGAAGGTAAGTCAGTTTTCTTTCATTTGTATAGATGTATAATAATAGCATCTTAAAACAAAACACTAATATTTTAATTAATATATATAATAGTTTTATTGTGATATAAATTATCTAAAAAGAAATTCAATGTGTTGAAATAATCATGACAGAATAATGAAGTGATCACATTATACAGCAAATGTATATTTCTGTAAAAATAAAATATTTCTCCTTTTTCTAGACTTGGGCATGAAAACCCCCGGGCCAAGGCAGGCGGCGGTCCTACAGCTGGTGGAGTGTGTGTGTGTGTGTCGGGTGATGGTTGTGTGTGTGTGTGTGTGTCATGACTTGGTTCCTGGACTCGCCATCAACTAAGAATATCTGACACTTGTGGTCCATTGTTTGTAGTTTTCCAAATGATTATGTACGGTAAATCAAGTTCAGTGTCATATATTTTCAAAAGAATTTATTCATTATGTATCGAGACTGGTAATGTTTTATGAATGTGTAGTTTGAAGGATTAATCCAGTATATATTGTATACTGTACTGGTTAATCTAATGTGAATACAGTAAGTAAACTCAAATGTTACACTGGGATTATGTATGTGAAATAGTGTGTAATGAATGTATGTACTGTAAACACTTGTACACTACATTACACACCCATAATATCAGTGTATTGTACAATGAGGTGTTTTTGTACACAGATTCATTACACACCCATAATGACAGCTTGAGGATCTTCAACAACAACACACCCATAATACTGGTGTAAAATGAGAGTTGACTGTATATAGATGATCTCCTCCTAAGACACAAGATAAAGGTAAACTTTTTATAAATGGGAACTTTTGCTGGATGTTAATATTGTACATTTTTAAAACCTGAAATGAGATAACTGTAAAATAAACCAGTGTAAGTCTGATTGATGTGCAAAAAAAAAAAAAAAAAAAAAAAATACTGTACTACAATATGAACCTGCAGTATTATACATTCTAGTATATTGGTGTCCCAGTATGAGTTCCTCTTAATGTTCCTGCAGACATTTCCCAAATCAGAACAGTTCTCTGGTCCACCATTTACAAAACTGAGATGTTCATTTATACTATACTTGCATCAGAGTAAATTATGTATGTTTTAAGGACCCTGTGATCGTGTATGAGACTTGGTGGCTCCTGATTCCTCCTGATTATTCCACGAAACAAACTCTTTCAATGTAGGTGGTGTTTCATGGCAATTTTTGAAGGACTTGCTGCTAACCTCCAATTTTCTAACTACATCCCAGGATACTTTAGATGCTGCCCGCTGTGTAATTTTGTAGCTGAATAATATTTTTACTTTCCTGAAAACCTCGGTTAAAGATGTCCAATAGTCATACAGAATCTATCAAAAATAAAACCAGTTAAAACCAAGCTTTGTAATTTCTCTAAACCTACTTTACTGATTTACTGGTTTTAGAGGGCATTATTCCGAAACATTTTTTTTTTAATTGCACTACTAGCAAAAAACGTTTTTATGCACGACAACGAGTTTTGAGAAAATGACACTTTAGTTATAAATCTGCACTATATACATCATAAAAAATCATATGAATGAGCACCAAATGATAATATCTACTTACATAATCCTTTTGTCATTCCTGGGAGGTTGGTAGTACTGTAGTGTCTTAGATAACTTTAGGGTCATGTCATGTCTGGTACACCTCTTCAGATTAAGAAGGCTCCTGGTCTCCTGTTATTTACATTTAAGAATATATAATACATCGTATAGATATACTGTACTATATATTTTTCATATATAAATAACATATTGAAGGGTATGAGTGGAGCCCACCCACCTCATTGTTGCCAGGAACACACAGTACAATACAGTACTTCAGAAATTATGAGGCGTGTAGTCTGGGTCAGGTGTTGTTGCAGTGGTTTTCTATTTATAAAGGTTATAAAGTCTCTTGAAAAATGGCACTCCACAACTGTAACAAAATAAAACCTAATTAATTTATGGATGATACAAAATACAACTTATTAATTCATGGATGGTACAAAATAAAACATTAATTTATGGATGATACAATATACGACCTAATAAATTTATGAATGGTACAAAATGTATCCTAATTCATTTGGACGGTAAGATAAAAATAAGAAAAGATTTGTCTATTGTGAATGCCTTTGGGGCTGAGCTGGGGGCTTCAAAATACAGTACAAAATAAAAGTAAAAAGTGGTCTATAACAATTACTATGAGGCATGCTGTCTAAACCTACAATGCTTCATCCTTAAAGAGGGTCGAAGAAGAAACTATAGACTAAGTAAGGGTTGTATAAAATATGTAGGGAGGAACAGTGGTGTGGTAGGGAAGGAGAAAAGTTGACAATTAACAAACCATTATAATTATTTTAGGTACAGTGAACTCTAATTTTACACTGGTATTATGGGTGTGTAATAAAACTGTACAGTACTCTACAGAAAACCCTCATTGTACAATACACTGATTTTATGGGTGTGTAATGTAGCATATAAAAAGTGTTTACAGTACATACCGGTACATTCATTACACACTATTTGTCTATTTCACATATATAATCCCAGTGTAAATTGAGAGTTTACTGTAATATGATATACAATACACCCTGGATATACAAGGAATAAATAATTGTATTCATCACTTCATTATACACTCATTGAAGGATCACACAAATGTGTTATTTATTATCATATACACTAACTAAATGATTTACTCACCCTATGTTATATTAAATGGATATCAATGTATATATGCTAAATTTAATCATATTATATCATGGGAATACTTTAGAATAAAATACAAGTTAATTAATCTGGGTGGTAAAAAAAAAATAAAAATAAAAAAAAAATAATGAAAAACCACTCACCGGGAGTAAGCCAACCAGTCTACCAACAAGCAAGCCAGCCATCCATCCAATCAGCCAACCCGCCACCTAGCCAGCCAGTCACCTAAAACCAGCCAGTTACAACAAACCACTGTGGGACAATTCCTGCAAAAATAGAACTATATTAGTATAAACCTATTAACCAATGTTCAGTTCATTATAATATATATAGCCTATCTACTGTATAATGGATTGATTGATTTATTGATATTAGGTGCCACAGCAGCAACGTCATGTGGCACCTAAGGAAGAAGGTGATTGAGAGGTGGGACAGTAAGCACAGAAGGTAACAGATGGAGAAATTTGTAGCCTTCCTGATTAGGCCTACTAACAAGACCATACTGGTCAATTTGAATATACAGTATACTGTACTATTCTTTCACAGTGTATCTTGACTGTACAACCACTTTCATATCAACCATAGTGATGCTACCCAACCACACTCATAAGGAGAAGTCAGAACATAATAACAGCCTTGAATAGGAAAGATTAGCACTTGCCCTCAAATAGAGGGTCTATACCCTGGGTTACAGTGAATGGCTACAAGGTGTGTGTGTGTGTGTGTGATGAATGCACTCAGAATTAAGTAATAAAGAAGGAATAAATAACTGAAGGGATTATAAATGTGCAGGAAGTAGACCCCATAGCCTTCTTTGTCTTTGATTGGCTGGTGACAGGCAGCACACTAAAATAATGTGAGAGGAAAAACAATCAGCAGGGTGGGAGCTGAAAAATAGTGCCACTGACAACATAATTGAGATTAGGAAATCAATGGATTAGCAGTGAGTGTGTCACTCACCTCACCTGGTGAGTGACACACTCACTTGTAGCTTGTTTGCTACCTTAGGAAAAAACTAGTATAGCTGCCTTTTTTCTTTCAGATTCATCAGAGAAATTCATAAAAATGTTGCCTTTGTTTGTGAATTTAGTATCTATCACTGGAGTATCTTTCAATATACCTGCAAGCTCCTCTTTCCTTTCCACTACACTATGATCTCATTCATTTGATTTTAGAACAAGTAAATTCTTTTTCTTAGCAGCAGCATATGTCTCGTCATAGCCAGCATTTCCATAAATAGGCTTAGTTTGCATAGGCCTATTGCCCTTAGCCAACTATAGTCCATTTACTTATACTTGTACCGCCGCTCCGTTTGAGCCTAGCCCCAGGTATGAATGGAGCTCTCTGATTGGCTGCCAGGACGCTCAAGGTACCGCGCCATTTTTTGTAAACAACCAAGCACTTACTCTGCATTTGAAAGACGACATACCTCTAATAATTTACGTGTAACTAGATTATTTCATAGGTTATGCATTTTATCTTACACCATTAAACTCTACATTAAATTTGGAACCTAAAAACACTCTCCAAAACATAATACAGACCAAAGAAAAAATATTATAGCGAGTTTAAGTCAGAATACGGATTGGAAATGTTTATACCACTTTTTACATTGAAGTATTTTTTGCTTCATAGTTAGCATTTATATATAAATATAACATTCATTCTCGTACAAAATTTTCTTATGAATATGACAATACCATCAGATTTTAGATAAATATAAATATAAGAGAGATACGAAACGTTTAATGAGACACTGTCATTCCCGACTTCAACAAAGATTACGTAAAATTAAGCTATTTTTTTTATTTAACATTATAGATTTCCTACAAACAGATAATTTTATATGTTAATAAATAGAGTGTGGTTTGCCATACATGTTATCTCTTTTCTTGACATTACGCATAACTTTTTCCACATTGTTATTTTTGGTCAGAGACGAGTGATCGACAAATTTAATACCATGGTTATCTGTGAGTCGTGTGAATGCCTCATCTTCCGAACACTTGTAAGCTCGCCAACAGTCTGATATAATCGTTGTACGCGGCTCAATTCTCTCCTTGATGATAGCTAGTTAGGAGTGTGTGTTTGTCTCTTGTGGTCACGGGAATCATGAACGAGGACTGAGTTTTCTACATATTCCTCCCACCACCCACTGACCATCCACAATCCTACCCACGTCATGTTTCCGGGTTCCAAATTTAAGTTCGTTCATCTCTACTTCCATTCCTTCCCCACCAATCTTTCCTTCTCTATTAATACTCCATTCAATTAAAACTTCTCGACAAAAATTCCCCGTTACAAATGGAATCATTAGATAAATTCAGTTCATTTCTTACTAAACTACACGAGTACCGCTTTCATAAGTATACATTTATAAACATCAAGAGGGTTTCTAGATTCAAATGTACCTTATCAATGAATATATGTTTAAACACACACTGTGACCATTGACATTTGGCTCGCTTTTTTTTTATTCATGGTTACGAACTTATAACAGCGCCACAACTTTTTATTATAGTCCAAAGTACACTCTTGTCCACACTTTCCACATTCTTTTTTATCTAATATAAGTTTGTGACGTATGCATAAGTCCAAAACCAAAAGGCCCCTAGAGTCGTCACCATGATATTTGTGGTGAAAAGCAAACATCCCTAAATCACAGTCAAAACACTTATTTACAGACGAGGCAGGAGTAAAGGAAGGACTAACAGACGCCATTATGTTATTACTGTGAATATAAAGGCTTTCTGAACCACTATAATAATGTTAAACCGTAAATCTAGCCGGCTTTCTTCACCACTGCCAACAACAGATTCAAAAACTCAAAAAGTAAACATGGACACAATCCGACACATGGTCGACGAGCAGTGTTGCCAGATGTGCTTGACGAAATTTCCCTCACTTTAACATCAGAATTTCCCTTTTTAGCTCAATAATTCTCTGTTTACTTTTGAACATTGATGGTCCTTTTGGTCATTCATAAGGTAAAAATTTCTCTGTTTACTCCTGAACACTGTATATTATTTCCTGTGTGGACTTCAAAATTACCTAAAACAGATACATTTCCATGCACCTGGCAACACTGGCGAAGTGTCAGGCTGAGGTCAGTGTTGCCAAGTCAGTACTCAACAAAATTTCCCTAACGTCACTTATATTAGAATTTCCCTTTTTGTCTATATAATTCCCAGCTGTTGTTTATTCCTGAAGATAATAGTCGTATATTTATCATCTACTTGATATTTCATCTGGTAGAAATTTCCCCATTTACTATTACCGGTAATTAATTAATAAAACGATCTTGATATAATATCACCATTGGTACCTCCGATTTCCTATTTCTAGGGAAAATTCTCCATACGTTGCAATACTGGCTGAGCCTTACCAGTCTCATTATAATTTTTTTAGTTTCTGAAGCCCGTCACTGATGGCAGTGGCGGTCATTTTCAAGTGTGTTCTGCAATACTATTTTGATTATAGTCTATTTCATTTCATCTGACAACGTCGATGTGTGAAATGGCAACATTGCATTGCCAGCTGGTGATTGTCTGAATAAATATCAAAATAATAAATGAGAAGAAATAAACGGAATAATGCTAATGTGATTATAATACATAGGAATAATGGTTGGAGTATTAAAAAAAAAAAAAAAAAAAAATTGACATGGCTTGGGGGAGATAGAAAGCTTGCTGTCCCCTTTTCATGCAACCCCCTAACACCCCCCAACCAAACCTTTCCCCCCTACTCCCGCACCCCCCCCCCGACCCCCCAAAAGTAAACCTCACCCCCATCAACCCCCACCCCAATCCTGTCCCCCTATTCCCGTGTTTGTACGTTTTTTTTTTTCTCATGTCATTTTAACTTCAGAAACTTCTTTATTATTTTTTTTATTCATTACCATACAGTAAAAGGGTTAATTAAATTACACTAAAATACGATTAATATACAATATGTAAATAATATATATATATAGGTGTTAAAAGTATGGAATAATTTAATACATGCTAATTAATATTATTGATATTGTTATTATTATTATTGTTGTTATTATAAGGCTAGCTGTTGTTGGATGACTTTGATATTGTTAATTATCATTGTTATTGATAATCAGCTATTTTTCTTAGCATTGTTATTGATCGATACTACTGTTAATTATTATTTAATATATTAATTGTTATTGATACTACTGTTATTATTATTATAGTTATCATTTGTCAATATATTCATTAATGTTGATGTTATTGTTATTAATACTATTGTTGTTGTTATCATTTTTCATTGATGTTGATACTTCTGTTATTATTATTATTATCATTTATCATAATTTATATTCATTGATGTTATTGTTATTGTTGTCATTTAATCATTGATATTGCTACTTCTGTTATTATTCTTGTTATCATTTATCATATATTCATTGATTTTATTGTTATTGCATATATTCATTGATTTTATTGTTATTGCATATATTCATTGATTTTATTGTTATTGTTATCATTTATCATAATATTAATTGATGTTGATGTCATTGTTATTGTTGTGGTTGAAAAGGTTGACCTGGTTTGATCACTTGTCCTCCCTTCTCGGTCCAATCCAAGAACGAACCCATATACAATCTGAAGCAACAAACACACATACACAGTCAATAACATTCTGTAGCTAAAAAAAAAAAAAAAAAAAAAAAAAAAAAAAAAAAAAAAAAAAAAAAAAAAAAAAAAAAAAAAATCATGGTTCCCCCTTTTAATTTTGCAAAAAAAATAAAATAAAAAAATATTCACGGTACCCCCTTTTAATCTTGAACTAATTAACTATACCTTCTTTTAATCTTTAACTTTCTTTATGTTTCGAACCAATTAATTACCTGTGTTTTTAGTGAATCCTTTTGTTTCGAACCAATAAATTAAATGTGTGTATGTGTGTGATACGTGTATGTGTATGTGTGTGTGTGAGAGAGAGAGAGAGAGATACGTGTATGTGTGTGTTTGTTACCTGTGTTTACCATTTAATTACCTGTGGGTTTAGTGAATCCCTTTTGTTTTGAACCATAGGTGTGTGTGTGTGTGTGTGTGTCACTGTGTGTGAGAGAGAGAGATACACGTGTGTGTTATCAGTATTTAGTGAACCCTAGTGTTTCGAACCACTTCATTACCTGTGTTTAGTGAACCCTTTGTTTCGAACCACTTATTTCATTACCTGTGTTTTGTGAATCCCTTTGTTTTGATGGTGTTGTCTGCTACGCCAACCCTCCTTCCTGACCTACATGTCAACACCAATGGCTGTTTACCCTCGTTGTTGGGGTCGGGTTTGGGGAAGCCGTACTTGCTTTGGAAGGCATCGGGGCTCAAGGCAAGGGCTTCGTCCAACTCTTGTACTGACGGAGAGAGAGATAGAGAGAGTCATTTAGCGCCAGAAGAGAAAGAGAGACAAAGAGAGTGATTCATTTAGTGCCGGAAGAGTGTAATTTAGCGCCAGAAGAGAGAGAGAGAGAGAGAGAGAGAGAGAGAGAGAGAGAGAGAGAGACAGAGAGTGTACAACAGTATATCACATCATGAGGTACTGCATAATATTACATGTTGCATGGGTGTTCTTTATAACCAAGTAAGATACTTTGGATGAATCACTACACTCCAATTAATATATGTATCAAAATAATAGTGAATTACCCGCCCCTCACCCTCAATTAATTAAGGACCTTGTGATGGTGTATGAAAATTGGGGCTTCTGATTCCTTCTGACTATGCCACGAAACAAACAAGCTCCTTCCATATATATAGGTTTGTGTTTCGTGGCAATAATTGAAGGACTCATTCATTCACCTCCAATTATAATAATTATTATCAGACAAAAACACAGGGGGGGGATGAAATAGGGTTAAAACACACACACATATGGTCGGATGAAATAGGGTTAAAACACACACACATATGGTCGGATGAATAGGGTTAAAACACACACACATAATAAGGTTGGATGAAATAGGGTTAAATCACACACACACACATATATAACTATAGGCTAACCTGGGAGTACGTGTGAGTGTGGAATTTGACCATTGTCCCTCACTTCATCTCTCGTCCGTACATCCACCACTAAAAACTCCTTCAACTTGCTGCTCAGTTCTTCGAAGGTGATGGCTGTGTGTGTAAGGATTAGATTTAAGTTTAGTGTATATATAAATAAGAAAATAAGACATATGTTATTTATTTACATATATATACATTTTACGTGTTATCTTTATTATTATTATCATTATTAGCTAGACTTATGTACATGTGTGTTATTGTATGATTTTGTATGGTTAATTAATTGCAACTCCTCCTCATATACAAGCCAAACATACATATACTCATTAAATACGTGTTATTGTTATATTATTTCTATACATAAGGCCATTTTTTTATTTTCTCTGTGAGTGAACCTGAAATACATGAATAAAAGGATTCCTGCCTGCTACACTATTAGAACCCATCAGGCGAGAGGGCTGATGCTTGTGGCGGGTAGCTGATTCTAGCCGCCACAGTACCTTTCCCACTGTTGTCTTTTTACAATATGTTCTTTCTAATTCTAATCATTCTATTGTTGCAACTCGATCCCTACCTATATAGCCCTCATCATACTCAAAGCAAGCACCTACCTATTATCTTACTAAACAAGGATAATTATAAGTACTCTACTACTCTGTTGATAAGATAATAATTAAGATAAGAAAATGGTTCACGTACAGTGAATAGGGAGACAGGCTTGTGGGGAGGTTAGGAGGGGTGCGGGAATAGGGGACAGGCTTCTTACCCCCACCTCCCCTACCCAAGATTGTCCCCTTATTCCTGCACCCCCAACGACCCCCCAAGCCTGTCCCCCACTCCCGCACCCCCTTAATTAAAAAACAGGGAAGCATTGTGTTAATTACTCCAGACACACAAGAGGGTGTAAAGGAATAATTAAGTACAGAGTTGGCAAATCTGGAGCAACCTATTCCTCCTCACTTACCAAAGTGCTAAGTAAATATTAAGCGAAATAATTGAGGCACCAAGCTAAAACAAAAAAAATGTACCTCGGAGAAATGCAATGTTTTGGTTTGGGGAAGGTAAGCGTGAACGGAGGTTGCCTGGAGATATTGACCAATCAGAGACGAGCATTAAAAATACAGCTAGGCTCCAATTGCAAGCTAGGATGCCGATGGGATAGACTATAGTCCTCAGGTAACAGAAGGATAGCCTACCATTAAACGAATGCATAAAGAGAGAGAGAGGAGGAATAATTAAACGAAGATAGATTAAACGAATACATAAAGTGAGAGAAAAAAAAAACGAATGCACAGAGAAAGAGAGAGTAATGAAAATGTTGAAGGTTAAAAAAAAAAAAACACTTACCCGACATGATGAAGGTCCCGTACGTTGCTATCCAAGGTCAAGTTTGTGTTTGTATGTATGTATGTATGTGTCAAGGCGATGAAAGTTGTGTGTGTGTTTGTGTATGTATGTATGTATATGTATGTATGTGTGTTAAGGTGATGAGAGATGTATGTATGTGTGTGTGTATTTGTTATTTGGATTTAATTAATACCTTTTGACTACGTATGTATTATTGTAGAGTGACAGCTAGAATGTGTGTATGTGGAGAAATGTATACCTGTTTGTGTGTGTGTGTCAAGGTGTGTGTGTAGAGACTGGAGAAGTGTAGGCTACGTGTGTGTGTATCAAGGTGTGTGTGGAGACTGATGAAGTGTTACAACAAGTTACAAGTGTACGTGTGTCGTGTCTCGTAGGCTACTCTCGTTTGTAACTTTGTATTCTTCTTGACTGCTTGTGTGAGAATGTCATGTGTTGTGATGGTATGATGATGGTGTCTAGGGATAGCCTTTTTAATAACGGACCCTCTGCTTTCATTCAGTCGTTGTTGTTGTTGTCGAGCTGCTATAATGTCTTGTGTGTTGTGAGTGTCGTTGATGAGAGACTGAGGGAGAGAGCAAAGTTGATGCACACAATCACATACACACACTCACTGCTTACTGCCTGCAGCTTGAGGAAGGATAATTTAAACCATATGCTGCTGGTGATTCTATTTTAAACGTAAGGCAATAATTACACTAGATAATCACTAGTATGGTTCATTACCTTTTATTATGATTTATTAAGAAAAATATGTATTTGTGTAATTACGTGCAAGATACTCTTAGCAATCGATATTTTATAATACAATATAATAGCCCAATGGCAAGGCATGATAATATAAAAGAAAATGGACATTGAAATGTATAAAAGAAAATGAAAGCTTAATGGGGATTCTCAAATAAAAAGCAATAACTTTTCTCAGTCTGGTTGAATGGATGAATAAATGGATGAAGATGTGTGTAGATGGATCCTGGATGTATGTGTTGAGTGAAGGTTTGTATGGGTGAATGAGTGGATGAATGTATGGAATATAATGAGTGAGTGAAGTATAAAGGGGAAAAAGATGACCGATATTTTATAGATTACAAAGAACTTTTAACTATACCACATTAATTTAGGACCACTGGCTGCATGTGTTATATAGTCAGAAAATTATTGAAGATAAATGAGTCCTTCACATATTGCCACGAAACACAAACACACACACACCTATATAATTATGAAAGGTTATAATGGTTTCGTGGCATAAAATTATATAGTTATTAGGAGGAATCAAAAGCCTCCAATTTTCATACACAAAACAGCAAAAGTAAACAAACCATTATTTTCGTAGTCTATAGCATCTAAACTACTAAATTCAGCTAGATAAATAAATGATTCAATGAAAATATTAAAGTACAAAAAACCTTTAACAGTCTCTTGATGTTATTCCCACTTTTAACTTTCACTAGCTACCGGTACTCATAAATATAGGGTTAAATAAATAAGAACGACTCTTGAAGATTTTACACAATTATTATTCAACATATTTTAATTATTCACTAAACCTAAATTAAACACGTCTCCTACAGTAATTCCCATAAAAGCATTATACTTAATTATATCATATATAATTATATTAGACACGTACAGGATATAGAATATAGATAATAATAACAGAGGAGATAATATAGACATAATAACATATAATAGAATACATATAGACAATAACATAGGACATACATATATAGCATTAGATACCACATACACACACACACATCCTACACCTTTTAATTATAATTCCTACCCATATATAGTTCATTTCCTAGCATGAAAATAATAAGTGAGAGTGAAAAAGCTATAGTCTGTTCAAAACTTGCCTCTTATGCATAGATAGATAGAAATAGATAGAAAGATATAGATAGAAATAGATATAGATAGAAATAGAGACAGATAGATAGAGGAAAATGGAACACAAGTTTTGAACAGACTATATATTATATAGTATAAGTGAGAGTGAAAGAGGATAAGTGAGTGAGACAGTATAAGTGAGAGTAACACAGCTATAGTATAAGTAAGAGTAACACACCTATAGTATAAGTGAGAGTAAGACTTAAGACAGCTATGGTATAAGTGAGAGTAAGACTTAAGACAGCTATGGTATAAGTGAGAGTTAGGGCCAAATTGAAAGTACAGTACCGTATAATATAGACTCATTTTGTGGTCGCCCTTTACTTCCTTCCTTTCTTTCTTTCATATGACCCTATAGTTAGCTCTGAGTATTATATAATTATGTAGTAAATCACTCTGGCTGCTGGTAATATTAACAAATCTACTTTATATTGGACGTTTAATTAATAAAATCTTTGTTTGTTGATATATTATTCGCATGGCCAAGATCGTGAAAGTTTAATATTACCATTGGTGTTTTTCAATTGTTTATTTTTTGTTATTAAAACTCTAATAATCCCAAAACCATCCCATAATTATTATTACTATATGTTTATTATTGAGATTGCGAGCCTACAACTTGCAATTATTACTATTGTTCGTATGTATGTAATATGTATGTGTTTTTTTTTTAATGGGGGATGGGTGTGGATGCATGGCTACTGATTCCTCAAAATTATACCAAGAAAACAGGTCCAAACAAATTAATTAAGGGAGAATTGGAGGTAAACGAGTCCTTCAAATATTGCCACGACACGCACACACACACACACATACATACACATGGAAGGAACTTGTTTGATTCGTGACATGATCAGGAGGAATCAGAAACCTCCAATCCAATTCTTACACGCGCTGTCTCACCTCTCTATCTCCTTTTTCTGGCGCTATACGACCTTGCTGTTGTGGCGCCTATTATCAATCAATCCTCTTTAAACACGATCACAAGAGCCTGAACAAATATAATAATAATAATAATAATTTAAATGTTGTTCTGTTGCTTGGAGTTATGAATGAATCAGCTATTGCTCCAAATTTACCCACACACCCCAACACCTACTACATTTATGACTACCCTTACCATCTCCTTAATTACTTAATACCTGTTGGGGGCCCCATAGAGACCAGAGGGTGCCTGGATGGATGAACTAGGACCATTATTATTACCACCATTACCATTCTGTTGAGGAGGTCCGTATTGTTGACTTGGCGCTCCACCTCTTCTTTGTTGTTGTTGTTGTGAGTTTCCAGATGCCCCCAGACCACCATTACCATTATTACCACCTTCTGGAACTTTACCAATTTCTGCGTTGAGGGCGAGGAACTGGTCGGTGGCGTCACAGTCCACGTTGTACCACCAGTCACACACAAAGTACTGTTGGTTGAAGATGGTACCGTTGGGACACAGGAACGAGTCTTGGCGGCCATCGAACTGGCAAATGTGGAACACCTGACAGCGTGCCTCGTCAGCCGTGTCAGCGAAGTAACCCGGGGAGTCCTGCTGATCCTGACACGAGAATCCAGTATCAGGGATAGAGGCAAGGATTGGATAGTCTTCCCCAGGGACACCACCACCGGGGATGTTAGCAGCCAGAGACGCTATGGGATCCTGTTGTTGTTGTGTTCCTTGGAAGCCAAAACCACCACCACCACCTCCAGAACCCCCTTGTTGTCCTTGGAAGCCCAGACCGGGTCCTTGAGGTGTATCGTAGTTGTAGCCACCGCCGTTGCCATTTCCGTTTCCGTTACCATTCCCGTTACCGTTGCCATGGCCGTTACCGTTACCGCTGTAGCTACTGGCTCCCCCGAAGGAAGTGTCTCCCAGCACACACAACACTGGGAATAAACAAGTGATGAATAAAATAGTTATTTCCTGACATACTTTGGAGGAATCATGGCACTTCAATGTAACAAAAGTGAATTACCCCCTAAATAATGCCATGTTTATATGTATTTTAAAGACGAGGTAAACATAATCACAGGTAAATATTGGGGCTTGACCTTACCTAACCTAACCTAGACCACAGCAGACTACCGGGACCTAACCTGGGCAAACTACCGGGAAATAACCATGGTAAACCCAGATAAATTTGTTTTGTCACTGAGTTTGGAGACATTGGAGTAATCAAAAGCCTTCACTTTAGTTCGCCCATACAGTAAACAACGAAACAACAAATAACAATTAACTTACCCAGCGAAGTGAGAACGAGAGTAGCGAAGTACATATTGACACTACAAGGACCAGCGAGTGACTGATGTTGAGGGGTACTTGTCTCCCTATATATACTGTACATGTTGTTGGGTGAGGGAGGAAAGGCAGGGCACACCGCTCGCTCCCCTCACTTCACCTTACTTTCCTCTCTCTCTCTGTGTGTGTGTGTTTCCTCAGTCTTGTTGCTCGATCCCTTCTCTCGTCCACCCCACTCTCTCTCTCTCCCTCTCTCTCTCGTCCACCCCACTCACACACACACACACTCTCACTCTCACTCTCTCACTCTCTCTCTGTTGTCAAAAATATACACATTCTAGATAAGCTTTGGACATAACCCTCTCACCTATATATTATTCATCATTTCAGGGACTATTGCAGTGATGTAGCCTAGTCTGAAAATTAGAGTTCAATTAATCCTTCAAATATTGACACGAAACACACACACACACACACCTATATGGATGGAGCTTGTTTCGTGGCATAGTCAGGAGGAATCAGAAACCACGATCATGTCTCATACACGAACATATTCAGGGTCACTGTGTTGGTAAATAAATCTGGAGCAACTGAATCCTCCAAACGATTCCAAGCAACAGAACACTAGCTATTAGTTTTGCTCTTATGGTCCTAGCTGTTTCCTAGTATACTTTGGAGGAATCACATACGGCACTCCAATGTAACAAAAACTGGAATTACCACCTTATGGGGAGGGTATAAGGTTTGGGCATTTTTGGAGATAATGATTCCTCCAAACTATTCCCAGCAACGTACAGTTGGCTCCACTCCCGCGTTTCTCCCCTGTCGTTGCCAATGTTGGGCCAGTCAGAAATTAGAATCCCAATTCACAAGTTAAAATATTCGAAACATTCATTATCTTTCACTCAGAGATATGAATGTTTCGATTTTTTTACCTTAATTGTGGATCGGGTTCGAATTTCTGACTGGCCCAACATTGGCAACGACAGGGGAGAAACGCGGGAGTGGAGCCAACTGTACATATACAGTCCACCATTAGTTTTATTCATCTGGTCCTGTTTCCTGGTAGGCCTATAGGCTATATACTTTGGAGGAATCAAGGTGTATATCTAATGTACCAAAAGCATACTAGCTCTTCTCTTAACAGCAGATCACAATAATGGGTGACTTGTGACAGAGGTAAACAATATGGGGTGGATCTTATTAATTAAATGTTGGACAGAGTTGGATGGATAAAAATAATAATGTGGGAAAGGAAGGAATTAAGGTAAGAGGCAAAAACTAACTGAGCTGCTGTTCTTAAAATTGATACAGTAGGCCTACTATTAATTTATTTATTATTATCTTACGTATATCTATTATTATTTATTATTTAGCTCTGAAGGAAAGACAGGAAAAAGGAAAGAGTTGGAACGGCGGAGTCATTGCAAGTGAAAGAAAGAGTATACAATATAGGAAGTGGTTAAAAGCTGCCTGGCAAAGAGGTATGGGGCAGGTGAAGATATACTGTAGAGGTTATAGTTAGTTAGTTAGTAAGTTGGTCCTCTCCACCACAACACAACACACCACAAGACAACACAAGGCATTCATTCTCCTTACGTCAACTGGTGGGTAGGGAAAAGGTATTGTTATTGTTTGTGGCCATTGTTCCCATGCTGGCTGGCTGACTGACTGACTGACGAATGGTAGTAATAATCATTATGCTCTAACACACTCACACACACACACACACACACACAGGTTATACAACTAATGCACCTTATTTACTATAAACACCCAATCAAAGGAATTCTAATGTTAATAAATTCACATTAACAATACTGATTATTTTCAAAACTTATTATTTTTTACAATGCACCACCAGCATCACAAGACTGTCAGTGTGTTCTCTTACCAATAATAGTAGGGGAGGTGGCCGAGTGGTTAGTGTTCTCTGGACTCATAACCTAGAGGTCGGGAGATCGATCCTCTGAGAATATTTACTCTTCCAATTTGAGTGTCAGGCCACCGAACGTCGTAAAACTCACTGGTACCCTCTCTCTGTGGCTGGGTACCAGTTCGGAAGTCGTGATGTGTGTGTGTGAGCAACAGTTGACCTGGACCATGGTAACGGGCTTGATTGAGCCTATGTCCAGTGTCAGAATATATATATTATATATAAAAGTGCAGAGGGTTGTGTAGTCTCTGCTGGGCTGCTATATTACTCTGCCCTGACCCATACGATTACGATATGCTCATTATTAGTCATTAGTCAGAGTCGTTTTTCTGAAGGTGCACATTGTGTTACTGACGTTACCCAGCAGGCGGTAGCCTACGTACCCTACTGTAGCTGAGGGACAAGTAAATTCAAGGTCCCCTGAGTAAATTGATAACCAATCGATGAGCCTAGTTCAACTTCAGCTTTAACTCACAAGTGGTCCTTGTAATTAAAAAAAACTATCCTACTAATTGTCATTCTTGGTCAATCTGTTTGTTTCCGCATAATATTTGATGTGAACACGGAAATTAATTTATATTTAATGTATGATTAACTTGGAGGGACGAAAGTAAACCATTATAATTAGATCTGATGCCTGATGGTGATGTGGTATATTATAACAATAAACACACACACACACACACACCATATTATCATACCCTCACCTTACTCGTAGTCTACTGGTAGGCCTACTGTAATATTATGTGTTTCAATGGTTCGGATACCAGAGTTGAAATTAATGGTTCAGTCTCACACATTGCAGGGAATTAACACACATATGGACAACGTTAAATAAAATAAACATGGAAGTGGAGGAGACTATTATGTATACGTAATTCTATATCTATGTACATAATTCGGTTTCTATGTATGTAATTTAGTATGAAGAGGATCTATGTTTCTCTCTTCACCTTCCCTCTCCACCTCCCGACCTTTAACGTTACCCATTGTTTTCAGAGCGACAGGTAAAGTAAAATTTCGTCACACGTCAACTATTTGTTTGTTTGAGCCCAGTGAAGTGAAGGGGAAACGAAAAGACCATTCAGGATGAACCCAAGTAAACAATTGGTCTATTTACAAAAGTATGTGTATGTATGTATGTAGCGAGAATATGCTAATTATTTTTATTATCTTTATTTTATCTATGTATGTAGCGAGAATATGCTAATTATTTTTATATTATTATCTTTATTTTATTTATGTATGTATTTATGTATGTAGCGAGAATATGCTAATAATTTTTTATTTTTATCTTTATTTTATTTATGTATGTATTTAAGTATGTAAAGTATGTATGTATTTAGCGAGAATATGCTAATTATTTTCATTTTTATTTCTCTTTTCTTAAAAAAATCTACTTGCATACACAATCACATGGCTCTTTGTTAACCCAGCAGACAAAATTAAGTAACCGAATCTTTCTTTACATTTATTTAATTTCTTGTCTTTTCAGTAGTTATATTTATCTGCAACTTATAAACAGAGGAATGTTTGCTGCAACACCACCAGCAGCCAGCGACAACATAACGTGAAGAACTGTAACCTCTGCATCCCACCAAGTTCCTTCTTATTACTTAAATATTACTTAATAGGAAAGGCCTTGCATCCCACGGCACCTGGCTATAATATTATGTCCATTGTACAATACTCCCTTGCCCCAAGTGTCTCTACATATTATACTACCTGTGCTCCCTTGTCCTACATGTTCATAATATTATACTGTATATTGTAATAGCTATGCTGCTTTGTCCTACGTGTATATATTAGTGTTGTAATACTTATATTGTACCTCTGCACCAACCATTAAACAGTGTTAAGTGTTCTGCTGAGGAAGTTGGAATACCTGTGCAGTGATAGGAATTCACTACAATAATAATACTGTAATAATAATCCTGTACAGTACTGTAAATCTGCCACTACTAAAAATTATAATACATAATAGATTCAAGTCAGGGAATCTGCAGATCAATAAATTATACGTCCTTTTCAAGCAGCATACAAACATATATATATTTGGTCATTATATAAATCAATTTTAGTCCAATACAAACATCATACTATCCCACAACAAGTAAGATTGCTAAAACATGTGCATATAATATTAACGGGTTTCACTCAGTGCATTATTAAGCTCTAGAGGATAACAGATACCAGTACAGTATAGCATACATATAATGCAAATACTGAAGTGCTACAAAACTAGCTCTGATCTGATTGGTTCAGAAACAATCTTTGAACTGGCTGACAAGTGAAACATTTGAAATACCCAAATCTAGGGCAGGACAATATAAAATGATAAACCTAACACACAATTATATGACAATGCTAAAAATCACTTGAACATACACAATTACAAAATCCTTCTTAAAATTATTATATAATGGATATCAATGCACACTTACAAACACCTAGTGCTTTTTAATATTAGTATACAGTATAAAGAATAATCATGGCACACTCACATATACAGAGTGCTCCTTAAGGGCTAATATACAGTAGTGTATAATCACTGAACAACACATTCACCAAACTGTACAAAATAACAGTATACAATGGGCAAATTTATATCCTTTTGTGGAGCTTCAGTTCATGAGTCTGTGAAGCTTAAGGACCTTGTGATGTTGTCAGAAAATTGGAGTCCTTCAAATATTACCACGAAACACCACCTTTATAGCAGCTGGTTTCGTACTTAAAAATACTTAATAGTAATTAAAAATAGTACTTAAAAACAATATGTGTACAATTACAATTTTTTTTAATTTAGATTATGTGATAAAAGACAGAATTTAAAAGAGCTAATAAGTTCATCCAAGATTAATAAGTGTCAAACCAAAACAAACCAAACCAAATTACTGTACTGTATATTGTTACTGTGTAGAGAAGTACAGTCGGCAACAAGAATCAATGAACACGTGTAGCGAGATACGATAAATCAACGTAAATTAACTTTAATATTCTCTACATAGAAACTTTTCACCTTGTTTCCAATCGACCAATCAGCCGGCATTCATGAAACATTTTGAGCTCTTTATTCATGGAATTTTACCTCTCCCTGGAGTAAATAAATGCGATATGGTTGCTGCACCTCGCTAGCCGTGTTCAGGGAATCTTGTGGTCAACTGTACACTCGTGACATATAATTTCTGATTAGGTCGGACAATTCTCATCTGTCCATACCTAATATTTCACATTAAGGGGAGAGTATAGTTCTGGTATTTTTGGAGATTATTATTCCTCCAAACTATTCCAGGAAACAGGATACCATTATTTTTCTTCATCTGGGTCTGTTTTCTGGCATACTTTGGAGGAATCAAGGCACTTTAATGTACTGTACTAAAAGTATACTTTCCCCTTAAACTTAGGATTAGTAAATCACTTAAGTTAGTTTGTGTGTATGAACAGTATGGTAATGAATAACACAAGCCTAGAAATACACACACACACACGTGGCACTGGTAACATGATTCAGTACTTTGTCAATTATTTTTGTTTTCCCCTATATTAAAAAAGATGAGGACAAATGCCATGGGCCCGCTCACCGTCCTCATCTGCACAGCAATCAGTGAGAGAGTGGTCCAAAATCATGTCCAATTTCGTTCGAGATACCCAGACACATTGCATTTAAAGGTACATAAGTCGTAGTAAGGTGGAAAGATGGATGAAGGTAGAGTGTTCCAGAGTTGACCAGTTGTGTATATGAAAGACTGAGAGTACCGGTTAACTCTTGCATGAGGGAGTTGGACAGAAAAGGGGTGAGAACGAGAGGCTTGACGAGTGTTGCATGTTCTCCTGAGGGGAGGAAGCATACATTGAGAGAGTTCAGAAGAGCAATGTCCAGTGTAATAGCGATAGAAGAGAGAAAGTGATGCAACACTGTGGCGAAGAGAGAGAAGTTGTAGTGAATCAGTAAGAAGAGGAGAGTTGATGAGACGAAAGGCCTTTGATTCCACCTTGTCCAGTAGTGTTGTGAAGGTTGATCCCCCCCACACATTTTTTTTTTTTTTTTTTTATATTAACAAAGATGAGGACAAAGGCCACAGGCCCGTTTACCGTCCTCATCTACATAGTACAGTGAGAGAGTGGTCCAAAATCATGTCCAAATGATAGCCATACTCCATACAGGGGCAAATGAGACCCCTGTACAGAGACAGCAACTGTCATAATAGCGCTAGAAAAAGGCGAGAAAGAGGTTTGACAGCAGTAGGAAGGAAATAGAAAGAAAAGAGGGACAGTTGAAGAACTGAAAAAGAATGGCTGGGGCCAAAAAGGTACAGTACTTACTCTAATTAGGCTGCGTTTACACCAAGCGAGTCCAGCAAGTCGAGTCAAGGCGAGTCAAGATGGTTCGACTCTTCTTGAATAGCCACATTCATTCAAATGGGAGAGTTTACACCAAGTGAGTCGAATCAAGGAGAGTCAAGGCGATTCAAAATCAGTGACTCGGGCGGACCCATTTTTTCATCAGTCACGGTGAGTCCGGTGAGAGGTATATCTGGTATATCTGGCAATTCAAGCCTGAGGGAGTTGCCAAATGCACCACTTCTTTTGAATAATGTAGTGAATAAAAACTTAATTAACCTATGCATTTAACTTCTGCAGTAATATCGCTCCATAAAACAGTTATGACATCTCGATTCTGATGCATGGGATTACACGGATCATAATTATACAGTATAACACTCGGCTCTTGTACTAAACTTATCAGGACCTCAGTAATCATAGTGTTCACCTCTCAACGGATTCGCTATAACTAATGAAAAAATGGGTCTGCCATTGATTTTGAATCGCCATGACTCGCCTTGACTCGAGTCACTTGGCGTAAACTCTCCCATTTGAATGAACGTGGCGATTCAAGAAGTCATAAATCGTCTTGACTCACCTTTACTCGACTCGACTAGCTTGGTGTAAACGCATAATAGCATGAAGAAGCACGACTTTCTTCATACATTACAAACAAGACTTCTTCTCTATGAAGTGGTATGTGTTAATGTTTGCCTCCAGAGTCTTCCTTCCGGTGCTTCCTTTGGGCAACTTGATCGTCTTCATTTTGTCGTTTATTGGAGTGAGGTGATGGCTTCCTCTCACTGTCCTCATTTTGGGTGACTTTATTATCTTCATTTTCTTGTTTATTGGAGTGAGGTGATGGCTGCCTCTCACTGTCCTCAATGTCATGCCTGCTGGAACACCAAATAAATACTCACTGATATGCAATGATTAGTTTTCATGTGGTGCACATACAACTCAACTTCAAAGCTTTCTGCTCCTCACACACTGGTTAGAAATTATATATCACGAGTGTAAACCCATATAATACAAACCTCAACAGTTCCATATATGAAGATCCTGCTGGTTCTTCTGAGGCAGCACTGGCAAGAGGGTCCGGTTGGTCCTCCAAGTGGTCCCATTCACTTGGAATCTTGCTGTGGAATAAATAATACAATACAACACAATAAAATAAACTTCAATAATGTAAACAACATGTACAGTTGCCAAAAACGGTATTGCATCAACTATGGATACAACATTAAATATATTAATGTCCATAGTTGTTTGTAGGGATTATAAGTATGTATATGAGCATGTTATACATGCTTATAGTCCCTACAAATAGTTGTGAATATTACTATGGTTAAATTTCTATCAAGATTTGTTGCAATACCTTTTTTGGCAACTGTACAGCCACAATCAAATATCCACCGACACTCTCCTTCCATCGTGGTAAATATCTTGGTAATAAAGAACAACACATGTATAATTTTACATCACCTCATAATAATCATTGAGAGGGTTGAGTTTAAATAAGGTTCTGAATCATTATATTTTAATATGATACAGATTTATTTGCACAATGAAAGGAAAGTGTTGGCGGTTATTTGATTACGACTGTACAGTTGAGCAAAATTAATAGAAAGTGCATATAATCATGTGATAAATGTAATCATCTTATATTAATAAGGAAATACTGTACAATGTAACAATACCTCTCATTGGATCTAAATTTCTCCCGGATGATTGCAAGGTCTGCCGGATCAAGTTTGCTGAAAAGGAAATTATAAAGAATATAAAGTTGGAGTAATTCATTATGGACCCTGTGATCATGTATGGGAATTGGAGGCTTCTGATTCCTCCTGACCATGCCACAAAACAAGCTCTTTCTATATAGATAGTGTTTTGTGGCAATGTCTGAAGGACTCATTTACCTCCAATTTGCTGACTACATCACATGTCCCTTAAAGTCAATCTTGTTTTTGTGAAATATTTACCATGGGTAGCCATACAAGAACAGACAAGTTCACTCAACTTAATGTATTGTGTAAGATTCCACATCAACCAATCTAGATCATCAGCTGAGAAAATAACAAGTAATGATACTGTTTATGAAGAGTTCATCAATTATTTCATATAAACCATAAACAAAGTCTTCTATTCTATCTTTTTATAGCCAGGACATCTCATTCCTTCCGGGAACTCCAGACTTGTCTTTCTTTTCTTACCTCTTTCCAAAAAGTCTTATGTCAATGATATCATACTTGAACAAATCCCAGACATATTATGAAAATGACCCAAGAAAAACTCTCGTATACAGAAAAACACACGAGATACATAATAAAACCACAAAAATAAACATTAAGCAAAAATACTGCACTTGTAATTGTCATCAAGTTGGTGGTCATCCTTCCTCAGGAGCTCGGGGCTGCTCCTGAGGACAGCTTCAGGAACTTCATTAACATGGTGGTCAACATCAAGTTCATTATTATTAGCCGGCAATTCACCATCATTGCGTTCGTCATTATTGACAAGCAGGTAGTTTTCTAGCAAGCCATCTCTTCGGCTGAAGGTAGTAGTAATAGGTGGTGTTGTGTCATTCTGCCAGGCACTGTAATGAAACATAAATTAGTCTTTTTTGTAATATCACATGCCTTAATCATCAGTATCATCAATAATTTTGTGTTATATTCTAACATGTAAAGATTTAATTAGGCCAGATAAAAAAACTTGTGTACCATTATATTTATAAGCGAGGCAACCTTAATGGGGCAGTACTGTACTGTACATTGTTGGGGGTAAATCTGGAGCAAAGGATTCCTCCAACCTCTTCCAAGCAACAACAGGACATGATCATTTTTTTCCATCCGGTCCTGTTTCCTGGCATACTTAGGAGGAATCAAGACACTCTAATGTACCAAAACTGTACCAATCATTTTTTTTTATGATATATTATGTAATATTATATTGATATGTGTTGTCATCCCATATGTAAGAACATCCGTAGTGTTGATGATACTGTGGCAATGGTACGATGACTTTGTAGTTTGTTTGTCTATGGGGTCATCGCACCGGTACTATACACACCATCGTATGCACCACGAACTTTCTTGCATGCAACCCTTAGTATCAGTCCAGCCATAAACACTACGGGCCATATTCAAGAACATTTATGGTGTTGACGATGGTGTGGTACTGGTACGATGACTTTGTAGTTTGTTTGTCTATGCCTCTATGGGGTCATCGCACCAGTACTATACACACCATCGTATGCACCACAAACGTTCATGCATACCACCCAAAAGTGTCACAGCAACAAATGCAAGCACAGGAAATTCATCAATTCTACTCATATTTCATAACAGATAAAACCCTGCATATATACTATATTAAACACAATAATTATGTTTACCGTGTTGCAAATATTGATAATGTAAAGATTGGTGAGCCAGTATTATTTTTATCTAATAATTTTTAAGGTGAAATACACAACAGGTATATTTCAATTTTAATCTGTTTACCAAATTTAGTTCTCAAGTCTTCCTAATTCAAATATTGCCAAAACATCAGGTATAAATGATGTTTTATTTAATTTTGGAAGATACCAGTGATTGTGGTATTTACGTACCATAAGTGATTAATACTTGTATCCACCAATTCATTTTACACTCAGTCATTCATTGAAGACCACCAAATATTTTTCTAGTCTTGTGTTATTCATTACCAAACACACACACAAATTAACTAACTAAGTGATTTACTGACCCTGTTTTAAAAGGATAGTATGTGTGTGTGTGTGTATGTGTTCCCAGACTTGTGTTATTCATTACCAAACACACAAGGTAAGGCCATTCTGTCCCGAGAGAACATCAACAACAACAACAACAACAACAACAACGACGACAACAACTAAGTGATTTACTGACCAAAGGAGTTCCCCCAATAAAGGTAATGGTGCTAGAGGAGGTGGGGGCTCCTTCAGGGTCTCTTGCTTATCTGACATCTTTCTGTATAACCAATAAATAACTACATGTATATTACAAATTGGAATATAGTTTATTGTATTTTCATTATTTAAATATAATAATAAATAATGAAAATACAATACAGTAATACAAAAATAAACACAAAGTATTGAACATACATTTGGATACCATAATATAACCAGTACATAACTATATTACCAGTACTACTTGTATATTACCAGTACACATTTATATTACAAACTGGAATAATAATACAATAGAATAATACAAAAATAAACACAAAGTATTGTACGTACACTTGGATACCATAATATTACCAGTACATAACAATATTATAACTATATTTCATATAATGGATTAATTTTAGAGATGTAATTTATGGCATTGGTACGATATTGGGTACAAAATTACGGTACAAAATCTTACTTTTTCATACTACAGTACAGTAGTACGGTACGGTTCTTTGGGTAAGGTACGAAATTATGGTACAATATTTTTAAGCGTGCGGAATTAAGATATTTTTTACGTACTGTACTGTACTGCCACCCTTGCTATGGGGTCATCGTACCACACCATGGTATGCACCATTAACATTCTTGCATACAACCACCCTATGTTTCAACTTCTCCCTGACTTGTAACAAAAAGGTGATGATGTAACACAAATTATAAAACAAGGAATCTGTGCGGCTTTGGTCAACAGGACTCAGGTCATGCTCGGCCAGACAGTTTGGGGAACTACAACAACAACAGTGATATGAATTGGTACTGTCAGCCAGTCTCCTACAAACAAACCCATTAATGAGTGTGAAGGATGAAATGGAGAACAAACACATCAATATATTGTACAGACATTTATGAAGATATCTACCTCACTTTGTAGTCACCGAAGAGACTCGCCCAGAAGATGGTGTGTCAAATGATGTGGATGCAGACAGTCTATCTACAAGTTTGCCAAAGTCTGAAAGAACAAGTATAGTATATGAGGTAGTAATCTGCTCTAATGCAGTCTAAAAGGGTGATCATCTATTTTACTGCTTTGTACAGTTGAGCAAGTAGAAAGTGCAAGAAAAATATGAGTGTAAATAACAATGTCTTTCAGTTCTTTGTAGTAAACCCTGGTATGTTTATTACTGAATCACTAATTAGGACTCCAGAACCAATGTAAAGTGGAACATGAATCACTGAAATTTTACTTGCACTTTCTACTTGCTCAACTGTACTTTATCACTGACTGACTTGAATCTTTTTGGAAAACTCCTGTATGAAATACAGTATGTGATTTGCCATTATAAAATTATCTTTAAAGACCGTGTGATCATGTATGAAAACTGGAGGCTTCTGATTCCTCCTGACCATGCTTCCTACTTCCGCACCCTCCATAACCCCCCCAAGCCTGTTCCCCTACTCCCACACACCCCTAATCCCCCCCAAGCCTGTCCCCCAATTCCCGCACCGCCTTACCATAAAGCAAACAAGATTTACAAACAAATAGAGAAGCAATCACCAGGGGATCAGGGGCTATCGTTGTAGACAGGGAAGGTCCTCTGTAGACACTAATCTTTATGAGGCTGTTGTAGTTGCTGTTGTTTTTACACTCATATACCTGTTGAATAAATATGGTATTAAAATAAGGTACAGTAAATTCTTCTCACCATCACACATAGCCTACACTAGTGATACATAATTTCTGACCAGAGTGTGAGGAGCAGAAAGCTTCGAATCGCCTGGTATTGTTCATTTCAACGCCCAATACATCTATAGGGATTGAGTTTGAATGCAGGGTATGTGTGTGTTTGTGTGTGTGTGTGTGTGGTGCCTGCCGTTCATTTCTGGTCAGGGATTACGTGTCACGAATGTACAGTAAATTCTTAAGTTGGTATGCAAGAACATCCGAGGTGGTGATGCTGGTCATGGGGTCATCGTACTGATACCACGCCATAGTATGCACCACAAAATCTTGCATACCATCCTTAATATTATTGCAAATGCAAGTTTTAATCCTACAAATCCCAAGGTTATAATAATTATAGGTAAATTTATAGAAGAACTGGGTTCACTATACTGTATATTTTAGTATCATTATTACCTATTTTGAACCATTCTAACACACTTTTCATCTATGGTGTTTTTTATTTTACAATTATAATTTGGTAACTAGTCAGACCAGACCAGACCTGACCTGACCTGACCTGACCTAACCCAAACCACAGCAGACTACCGGGACCTAACCTGGGCAAACTACCCGGTCATAACCTGGGCAAACTACCGGGTATAACCAGTGTAAACTATCATAAAGTGACTGGGGCAAATTCCCAGGACCTAACATATCCAAATATGCTAACAATGTACAAGCCTTGCCAAAAACCCAGTTATTCTGTAATATCTAATTATATACTGGTTGTTTACTTGAAGAATTGAGAGGGAATGACTTGGGTCCAAAGGGGTGTCAAAACAATTAATAAAAACATATTTGTATTCACCATTTCTTCATTTTACACTAATTGAAGACCACCAAATGTTTTTCCAGACTTGTGTTATTCTGTGAGTTAAAAAGAGAGAGTGTGTGTGTGTTCTCAGGGTTTGTGTTATTCATTACCATACACACAAAACTAATTACAAAAACAATAGCAAAGTGATTGACTTAATAACTCTTAATATATTATAATACAGCCGGTACACATTGGCAATTTTCGCCAGAGTGAGTGAGAGAAAATTGCAGTGAGTGAGAGAGAGAAAATTGCAAAGTGAGAGAAAATTACAGAGTGAGTGAGAGAAAATTGCAGAGTGAGAGAGAGAAAATTGCAAAGTGAGAGAAAATTACAGAGTGAGTGAGAGAAAATTGCAGAGTGAGTGAGAGAAAATTGTAAAGTGAGTGAGAGAAAATTGCAGAGTGAGTGAGAGAAAATTACAGAGTGAGTGAGAGAAAATTGCAGAGAGTGAGTGAGAGAAAATTGCAGAGTGAGTGAGAGAAAATTACAGAGTGAGTGAGAGAAAATTGCAGAGAGTGAGTGAGAGAAAATTGCAGAGTGAGTGAGAGAAAAATGCAAAGTGAGTGAGAGAAAATTGCAGTGAGTGAGTGAGAGAAAATTGCAGTGAGAGAAAATTGCAAAGTGAGAGAAATTTGATGATGCAATAACCCACAACAGTGAGAGAAAATGGATGTTGCAATAACCCACAACAGACAACAAACACCCTTATCTACTTGTACTAATAAATTAATCTTATATTTAACGAGTATCGAACCTGGACCAAATAACAAGATAAAAAAATACGAGGTGAGATAACTTCGAGAAAAAATTGATAAAAAAACTAAACTATTTATAGATATACTGTACAACTAAAACCAGATACCAAAACTAAAACACTGATGAACTTTTAAGTGTTTTTACTAACTTAATTAAGGTGGTAATTCACTTTTGTTACATTGGAGTGCCTTGATTCCTCCAAAGTATGCTATGAAGAGTTTGGAGGATTCAGTTGCTCCAGCAGATTTACCAACATAAAACAACACTAAATTGCTATACATATATACCCACTTTAATGAACTAAAATAATGGTGTTCTGTTGCTTGGAATGGTTTGGAGGATTCAGTTGCTCCAGTCCAACACAACTTCCCCCTAAACGTGTATTGAACCCGTGTTGGCCGTGTTGCGTGTGACTCGGTGTGAGATAACTTCAACTTAATATAAAAAATGAGACATAGGCCTAATAGAGAAGTACTTACCATTTGACGGTGAGAAACTTATACTGTTTTACTTATTAATTGCGAAAAAAAAATGCAGTGGAAAATGCAGAAAGGAAGGAAATGAAGAGAATGTGAGTGTGAAATTGCGAATGAGTAAGTGCGCGCGCGTGACCAGTTGATGTGAATTAATAAACTATTTAATATATAATTATGTGAATGTATTTATGTATGTGTGTATTTATAGCATGTACAAGCAAGCTCTATGTATGTATATGTATGTATGTCCCAACCCAAGTAGTCTAGCCAAAGCACTGCTACCACTGACCAAAGACCAATACGTTTTATACTTCCAGGTGTGTGTGTGTGTGTGTGTCAGTGAGTGCCACGTTGCCTAGACCAACCATGGCAACCAATACCAGGCCAGGAAATAGAGAGGGAGAGAGAGGGGAGGGGAAGGGAGGGGGAGAGATGAGGGAAGCTGGTTTGGAAGGAACGTATAATAATTTACAAGAGAGAGGTGGATGGGTAGGAGGGGAGGGAGAGAGAAGAGAGGAGGTTGGGAGGGGAATGGAGGGAGAGAGGGAATAAAGGAGGGGTAAGGTAGCGAGAGGGAAGAAAGGGTATTGGGTGGGGAATGGAGGGAGAGAAATAAGAGTATAAAAGAGGGGTAAGGTAGGGAAAGAGAGGGAAGAAAAGGGGTTGGGTGGAGAGTGGAGTGAGTGAGAGGGAATATAGGAGGGGAAAGATAGGGAAAGAGAGAGATAGAAAGGGGTTTGAGTGGGTAATGGAGGGAGAGAGGGAATATAGGAGGGGAATGGAGGGAGAGAGAGGGAATATATGAGGGGTAAGGTAGGGAGAGAAAGAGAGAAGAAAAGGGGTTGGGTGGGTAATTTAATAATGGAGGGAGAGAGTGAAGAGAGGCAGGGATAATAAAGGTGGAAGGGAGAGCAGAGAGAGGCAGGGTAAGGTGGTGGAGACGGATGGGAGAGAGAAGAGAGGGGCATGGATGGGAGGGGTAGGTACAGGTTTCATACACGTTACGATTTACCCACGATATCGTACCAAACGTGCCAAAATTAATGTATCTGTATCCATGTTATCGTACTAAGTTTAAACTCGTGTACAATATTACTAAATCCAAACCACTTATAATAAATGTCCGCCAACATATTAACGTTATAGTGGTTTAATTAGCTAATAACAGTAATACAACTTGCAATGCTTTGGTTTCAATTCTTTTCTTACTTAACTTTACTTAAAAAATTACACGAGATTTTCCTTTATTTCCTGTTTATCCATAAGTGGTATTCTATTTTATCTTTTATTGCAGTAGACATAAATACTTTATTATATTATGATGTTAGTTAATGCGATCGGTCATAATTCGTGGTATTTGTTTGTTTGCTTCCCAACCAACCACGTTCACTTGTAAGGCTTCATTATTTTCCAAAAGCCCCTCAGTATCAGTCCTTAGAATTACTAAAAAAAATAATGTGGACAGTTTGCCTCGAACCACTTATAAATGCAAGTACAATATAATTTGCAACTATGCTTATCTTTATTATTATTTACACAAACACTACACACCTCTTGACAACTCGCCTCAGAATGATAAAATAATAATGTGAGGACCGACGATTTATCTCATATTATAATTCACCTTGAAATATGAATCCGTTTTGATGTATGTACCGGGGCGTAGTAAAATACCCTGTTAGGCTGCCCTCCTTCCCTCACTGAAGTCTGAAATGTGACTCACTAACACAGTAACACTATATAAAAAAAAAAAAATAGGCTCACGTGAGAGATTGTAGCCTGTGCAACACTCGGTATCCAAGCAATTTTCTCCTCATTTATTCCTTTACTGTTATTATTATAAATCATGAAAGCTATAGGTCAATGGCTTATACCTCCTTTGACATTTCACATATTTTTCATATTGTAAATAGACAACGTTTAGGAGACCATTAAAAATTCTTCCTAATCCAGCACACCAGCAACACCTGATGTGATGATGGCCACAACATTGATCACTGCAGGCAACCTTTCCGTAAGTGTAAATATTAACAACTCTATTCACAATCTCACCTATAGGCTACTGTAAAATAATATATCCCCTTCTACTTTAATAATATACGTTTAACGAGGTATAAACTAATGAAGATTATCTGTTAAAAGTATTATTTAAGTCTTGTGCAAAACATTGAGACGCTTGCATCAGAATGCAGTTGGCACTACCGTTTTATCCACATGTTAGGACGAGTTACCGGTATATATATATATCAGTAGACCCTGGATAGACCATGAATAAAATACTTGTTTCCATCACTTAATTCATTTATTTATTACCATTCAGCCTGTGTTAAAAGGATAAATTTAATCTTACATTGCGGGAATAGATCCAAAGCAGCAGAGTCCCCTTGCAAAACATGACGCAACTTTCGTATGTATGTATTTAGAAAAGTACGTATCTTGGAAGGAATCATTTGCTTCAGCAGATTTTACTATTAATCTTTATACGTCTTGGAGGAATCATTTGCTCCAGCAGATTTACTATACGAGTGTATTACCCCGTTAATTTTGGCTCAAATATACGTTATTTGTTACTTGCATAAGAAAATTGCAGGAGGCTTCCATTTCTCTTGACGTACTATATGCCACGATCACGACTCACTTCAATTCTCCTGACCAACCCACGAGAAGGTGAGGTTAAAAAATTGGAGGAACAAGGTAATGTGGATGGCTATGGTGAAGATGAGAAGGCCTTTGAATAGCTTGGACACGGAAAATTGGCAAGACTCCATCATGTTGTCCTCCCTTACTTCGCTGAGTTCATTTTCCTGCTATTTAGTTGACTTATTCCTCCTCCACCTCCTCTTCTTCTCCTTTTCTTCATTTTCCTGCTCTTCAGTTGGCTAATTCCTCTTCCTCCTGTGGACACGTTTGGGCTGGACTTCGATTTCCTCCTCCTCCTGCTCCTTTTTCCAGTTCAACTTCATCCTTCTCTTGGGTTTCTCCTCCACTACCATCGGTTCTTCTTCCTTTTGTTTCCTTCCGTCCCTGAAGAGCCCGTTCTTGCCGAATAGAAATGGAAGAAAACATAAATTTTCCTTCTTTTCCTCCTCCTTCTTCTTCATCGCTTCCTCCTCCTTCTCCTCTTCCTCTTCCTTGTTGGGACGAAGGAAGTCCAGAGGCTTAAATCTAATGGCCATGGCCTGGGTATCTTCCTCCATTGGAATAAAACTACCCACGGACTCCTCCCCGGGACAATCATACATCTCCAGATCCATAGCGTGGGTATGTGGTTGTAAGGGCATTTTTATTTTTAAATATTTAATTTCAATTTTTTATTTATATTTTAAATTGTCATGTCAATTAAGTAATGTAAAAGTGTGTGAGTGTGTGGTATACCAAACGTAGATGGTATGTTAGTTATGTATGGGATCTTGTGATGCTATCTAAGTTAGTCCTTGAAATATTACCACAAAACATTACTATTGGGAAGGAGTTTGTTTCGTGACATAAAGACAGGAGGAATCATGTACAGTCGGCGACAAAAAAATAGTGATTATTAAGTGCAGAAAACGTGCATATATCTCGAGTCCACGAACACTGCGCGTCTCGGTGAAATAGGTGAGGCGACAGGACTTTTGCCGCCGACTGTACACCCTCGCACCACAATCCCTAAATCCCACCTGATTCGAAGCACAAGATCCAGAACAGGCGGTTTCTGGACGACAGCCCACACAAAGCCTCCACTGGTTTAAAATGCATGTGATCTCATGATAGTTTGAGTGGGCTGTCGTCCAGAAAATGCTTTGCTTCAGATCCGGGGCTTCGACTCAGATGGATTGCGCGTGTACAGTCGGCGGCATAAGTCCTGTTGCCATACCTGTTTCACCGAGACCTGCAGGGTTCATGGACTCGAGAAATACACACGTTTTCTACACCTAATAATCTCGAGTCTATACGAACATCGCGTGCCTCGGTGAAGCAAGCTAGGGAGGCGACAGGACTTTTGCCGCCGAGTGTACAAGCCTCCAACACGAACACACAGGGTCCTAAAATTAAGAAAGTAATAAAAAGCTGTTGACTCTTCTCACTTAAAAAGTAAAAATTGGTCGTAAGTCTAAAATGCTGTCCAATTTCGTTGAGATCATTTAGATAGAGAACATAATATAGATAGTGGAGATAGATAGTGAAGATAAGTCCACTCATAATGGAGGATTGATAGATTGATATTAGGCGCTGCAACAGTGAGGTCATATAGCGCCAGAAGATGGTGACAGAGGTGAGACAGCAACCAGATCAGTAAAGAGAAAGAAATTAGAGACAGTTGAAGAACTGAAACCTAGAGGCTGGGGTCGAAGGGGCGCCTAAACATTTACAAACCTATGGAGTGAATGGCGGATAGTGTAGATGTTTAACGTGGGTAGTGAAGATGTGTCCTGGAAAGATGGAGGGAGCAGCATGGCAAGAGCTATGGAGTCACAGTGTAAAAAAAAAACAATAAAGGAGGGGCTGGTTCTATATGCCTGGGCTATCTTACGGAAATAGGACCAGAGCTTACTGGGAGTCTGGGGGCCTCCGACCACCAGGGAGATTGAGGGGTTGACTGATTGATGGATATTAGGCGCCGCAACATCGAGGTCCTATAGCGCCAGAAAAAAGGTGATAGAGAGGTGTGACAGCAAGCGGGAAGGAAATAAAAAGAAAAGAGGGACAGTTGAAAAATTGAAAAATGGGAACCATTTAGTCTGGTCTCTCACTAGCGACTTTCCTAAGCTAGCATGGGAAACCCTCTCTCCCCGAAATTGGGGCAGAGCAGGGGCCAGAGCCCCCTCTAGTCTAGCTCGCCAGCTCTCAGAGACACACAAGCCCCCCACCCCGTCAAGGCCGTTCCCGTTGGGGGGCGGGGAAATTGAGGGGAAGGTCTTTGATCCCACAGCCAGTGATATGGGCCCAAGTCCATGTTACCACAAGAGCTAAAGTGGGGCAACACCTTCCATGAGACCAGCAGTCCTCTGGAGGGACCATAACGGGGAGGGAGTTTACACTGCTGCATGCAAAGGGATAATGTATCCCCGTGTGCTGGCGGCCTCCACAGCAGTGAAAAAAAAAAGCCTCCTCACATGGATTAAAATCCATGTGGGCAGATCTCGTCAAATCCAGTAGAAAGTAACTGGCAGATCCTATACTCTAGCCCGGCCTGTGGGGGATGGCTGTATAATATTCACAGAGAATAAAGTCAGCCCCCCTGGGCGGCCTGCATCAAAGTTGTAAACAAGTGTTAATGTGTTATCAACAGCTCGGTCTTGGTACAGTAAGACAAATATTCGTGGTACAACCCAGGTGGAAAATGCTCAGCTCCTCCCAGTATTAAATTCATTATAGCCACCAATAAGATATACCAGAGGCAGAAAGTAAACATATTGTGGTTGTAAATTTATCACTGCATGTTTACAAGAGATCAGCAGGGACAACCATCATAATATATATCTTCCATTGGAGGCAGTACTACAAATTTCTGTGTCCAACTGTAGGCTACATATCCTGTCACTCCTGTGTAGATAAATCAGAAGAGGAAATACCAAGTCACGAAGTTAGACATTTAGTTCTATTGTTGTTGAGCCGGGAATTCCAAATATCACATCATTTCTATTCCATCCATGCAACTATATATTGTTTATCTGCCACTAATTTTGTTTTGTTTTTGATTATATATTATTATATTTATTATTATATTTATTATTATTGATATATATATAATCCCTTATTATAACAGCTACAAATACTGCAAATGCCAGTAGTAGTATCGTAATTATGGGCTAAACAAAATACGGAAAATTATTGAAATACCTGGCAACCATGATGATGACGTAACAACTCCATTAGGTAATAAAAGTCGTGAAGCCAATACCAACATATATAACCCAGTGTTGCCAGATACTGGAAAATTACTCTGGTTTTAGGGTAATTTGGGTCCTGATATGGGTAATTTTTTCCTAAACGTGGGGAATTAGATATATAAATGGATTTTTTTATATATATATACAGTACCAGGTGAAATAACTTCAAGCGTAAACAGGGAATTTCTAAAGCAAAAATTCTGATGTAAAAGCTGAGATAAAGAAAATTCTGATATTGAAGCTGAGGTAAAAAAAAAACAACGTAAAAAGGGAAATTCTGATGTTGAAGTTAAGGTAAAAAGGAAAACTCTGATATTGAAGTTAAGGTAAAAAGGGAAATTCTGATGTTGAAGTTAAGGTAAAAAGGGAAATTCTGATGTTGAAGTTAAGGTAAAAAGGAAAACTCTGATATTGAAACTGAGGTAAAAAGGGAAATTCTGATATGTTAAAGTTGGGGAAAATTTGATCGAGTAGACTTATAACAAGATAAGACCTGGCAACACTGAAGTCTGACCACAAAAGAATACATTAACACATTAACACACTCAGTCTGACTTTCACTTTCACTCTGAGCACAACTCTATACACACATACTTCCTTCAAGCTGTATCAATCTACTAGTGGTGTATTACGGTGTTTATCTTACATCATGACCAAGCTTAAAGTCAACGTGGTGTATTGGTAATTATATATTATCATTATTATTATTATTATTATTATTATCATTATTATTATTATTATTATTATTATTATTATTATTAGTATTATTATTATTATTATTAGTATTATTATTATTGTTATTATTATTATTATTATTATTATAAGGGTTTAATATTATTTTAGAATCATTACCCATTATTTAGGACCATTCTAACATACTTTTAATCTATGGTATATCTCTCATAATAATCGTGTGAGTATTTGAGGCATAATTCTGATTATTTACTTTATTTACTGAAAATCCAATATTTACATTGTATGGTATATTGTTACGAGAGTTTCACCTGGACCATTTACTTATAATTATGGGTTACTGATCAAGCTGGGTTCGATGATGGTATTTATTGATATAATTACCATAATACCATTTTGTAGCGGTATTGCCAGATCCGGCTAGGTCCCAGTATTTTGCCCCAGTCATTTACTTTACCATGGTTATTTCCCGGTAGTCTGCCCAGGTTAGGTCCCAGTAGTCTGCCCAGGTTAGGTCCCAGTAGTCTGCCCAGGTTAGGTCCCAGTAGTCTGCCCAGGTTAGGTCCCAGTAGTCTGCCCAGGTTAGGTCCCAGTAGTCTACCCAGGTTAGGTCCCAGTAGTCTGCCCAGGTTAGGTCCCAGTTGTCTGCTATGGTCTAGGTTAGGTAAGGTCAGTCTAATTTCAAAATGCCCCATTTGTGGAGGAAATGCCATAGAATACCGAAAATTGTCTTTTTAGAATTGTCTAAATAATGGGTAATTAAGGTAGAAAAAACGTACACAATAACGGTAATTCTTTCAATATTTACCGGTTCGATTCCCGAGGCAGTGTAATAGTTGGATAATATTTCACAGCCCCCTTTGTCCCTGTTCACATATAGCAGTAAGTAGGTACCCGGCTGTAAGAGCAAGGCTGGGGAAAATGTTTTGATATAACACTGACTGCCGTAATGACCACATCACGAATCGATAGGCATAAAGCTTACCACCCTCTCACTTGTCGTGGCAACAGCAGCTCTTCGCTTTTGTGAGCTCCTGTGCACATAATAATATACAAGACAATATTTCGAATCTGTAAAGCTTCATTCTGGTCGGAGAATGGGAGTAGGTAGTGGAGGAATCAAATGGGTGGGAGGGGTAGTGGTAAAGTCATGGTCAAATGTACTGCAACATCTTCCAATGATCCGAAACTATAGCTGTTGGTGTGCAATTTTGGTTCATAAAATTAACTCAAATAGCTCGCTTTTATTCACCAGGTTGCAGTACATTAGACCATGACTTTACACCATACACAGAAAGTCACATCATCTCACATGTGATAATGCAATATTATAGCTGATTTAATATAATTGTTAACTTATCAGTGAGGTATTATCTCCCATGTGATAATAGGTATTTTTTTCATTATTGTAGACACATGACTACACATTTAATTGGACACCAAACATATTTAATATCAATAAAAACTGGTATTCGAATCAGACACGGACCACAAGTTTCATAATTAGCAATTACGTCTCTAAGATGCATTATATATATATGAATTTTACCGACTCCGAAGCCAACTAAATTTTAATAAATCCATAGCTCCATGACTCTTCATTTCAATATTAATTAAGCGAGTTTCAGACAAACTGATTGTAACATTTAATACTCGTATGAATTATTGTCTTTGGCATGTAAGGTCTAACTAATGACTTAATGGAACAAACATTACAGTGATATTGAACACACAGACAGGTCCTCGATCCCTCTTGTGGTCTGTCAGTGTAAAATGAAATAATTATGAGGTTATAATTATGTTATTTGGACACTGTTTTCAATGTTAGATAAACGCACACATAACAGATAATATAAAACGCCAATGCTTTATATACCAAACCTGATAATGTGTGTGTTACTTACTTGTTACTTGTTGTATATTCTATGCCCCGCACCACCAGTGACTGGTGGAGCAGGGCTTCCTTCAATATTATTAAACACTATAATCACTTGTAATACTCATATCATCCGTATCGTAACACTTCGCGAACAGATGTGTTTTCAGTCTTTTCTTAAAAATCGTGCAATTTTCACTCGTGATACGTAATTCCTGACCAGCAGAGACGAACGGCAGGCACCACACACACATACCCTGCATTCGAACTCAGCCTCTATAGGTGTACTGGGTGGGGAAATGAACAATACCAGGCGATGATTCGAAGCTTTCTGCTCCTCACACTCCGGTCATAAATTAAGTATCACGAGTGAACCACTGAACCGAGTCTATTATTAGTAACACACACACACACACAGAGAGAGAGAGAGAGAGGGAGAGAGAGAGAGACTGACCGACTGACTGAGAAACGAGGTTTTAAAGCAGCAGCAGGTTGCATGTTGTCCGTAAGCAGAAATTAATAAGTACAGTATTAATTACACTATGTTTGGTGTCCAAGTGTGGAGTCAGGTGTTTACAAAAATGAATACATGTAAATACGTGTATATTTAGTATTATTTGGGAGATAACACCTTACTGATATGTTAATAAATATATTAAAATGACTATAATATATGCATTATCACATGTGACTCTTTCTGAGTACCACTACCCCTCCATCCACCCACCAAGCCGTCCGTCTATCCTCCCCTACTTCCCCCATTCTCCGACCAGGACATGGTAAATGAAGCTTCACAGATGCGAAATATAATTGTCTTGTTTAAATATATATGCACAGGAGCTCACACAAACGAAGCGCTGTTTGCCACGTTAGCCACGCCAAGCGAGAGGGTGGTCTTGGTGAAATTCTTGTATAGTGTATAATTATATATATCATATTTCAGTGGTGCCTGAGGGTACGTCTCCGAGTTCCGCAAGCTGTCGGAACAACTGGAGGCTGAATTCCCCAACAAGCTGGACATTGTGAGTCCTGCTGACTTTCATTAATTTCAGTTTAAGGACTAAGTTTGATATTGTGTGGAAAATATTAATCATAACGTCACTGATATAACTGATAATGGGTTTTTAGTTAAAACTGTCTACAAATTAAATTGTTTGGGTTAGGTAATCTAACAATATACTGTAAAGTACAGCAGACTCTAGATAATTATGCAATGAATAAAATACTTGTATCCACCAATTCAATTTACTTCTTAGTCACTTATATAGATATAATGATATGATAAAGTTAATCGTCTTATATGGAGGGAATACTGCAGTGATATAATGTCTTTCCAGTCCAGCGTGGCAACACCCAATGTCACCGGTTACTTCGAGGTGAATGTGGCCGATAAATTAGTCCACTCCAAAAAGGTCAGTTCACCAGTGTTTAAGGAGGGAAACTTTGTATATATATACTATAATCGTCATTCTATAGCTTTGTTTTTCTTACACCATTATCCACTAATTTGTACCATTATAAGATAAACTGTAGATGATAAATTAGAGGGAGACTGCTTCCTTCAAATGATGCCAGAAAACAAACCTCAAACAGTAACAATGATGTGGTCTGTTTCCTAGCATAGCTTGGAAAAATCGGAGCCCTCAGATATGCCATCGAGATAATCACTTTATGGAATGGCCTTGATGTCTACAGAGACTTTAAGGGACCCTGTGATGTAGTAAAAAAATTGGAAGGTAAACGAGTCAATCAAATATTGCCATGAAAATGACACCCCTATATGGAAGCAGATTTCGTGGCATGGTCAGAAGGAATCGCAAGCCTCCTACAATTCCCTTATATATGATCTCAGGGACCGTAAGGGAATGGATCACACTTGGTACATTATAATTAGAGCACCTCGATTCTCTCCAAAATATGACAGGAAATGGGACCAGATTAATAAAACTAACTAATGGTGGCACCACTGTTGTTGCTCGGAATAATTTGTAGGAATGATGAAGTTGCTCCAGATTAATTAACCACCAACAGATAATAATAATAATAATAATAATAATAATAATAATAATAGAGTAATATGTTTACTTTTGCACCCACAGAATGGAGACGGATATGTAGACTCTGAGAAGAAGTATAACAAGATCGTGGATGCCATACATGAGGCCTTGGGAGACTAACCATTTGTTTATCCTGGCTACTCTCTGGTAAGCAAGCATTGGGAGGGAGGGGGGTACTTGATGCATCTTTCTCATCTCTGGTAGGACATAAGGGTGGTGGTGATGGCATGTGGTACAGTAGCAGAAAGGAGTTCATTTTACTGTAATGTCATAGTTCTACTGTGGAAAGAAGTCTCTCTCTCTTTCGTACAACAATTATGGCAATCCAGTCATTCATTTTCTGGTGATATCATAATACAGTTGTGAAATGGGAGATCCTGTATCCCTCTTTTCCTACCTCACTAACCAACCCCTTAGACCAAATGTGGTAGTGTTACAATAGTGGTGTAAATGTATTTATAATTTATCATTTCTTCCATCTCTCTTCAATAATAGAGAGACACTTAGGGGCAGTAAACAAGGACCCAATGATGTGTCCTTGTCTACGGCCCCTAGTCACCAATCGTTCTGCCCCCCAGGTTGACGTGAGGTGCTGTTGGTACCGGATGGGCTGGGTTAGGGGTCCTCGGGTAGGTGAAGTGGTGCGCTGAAAGCCGCGTTCGGATTGGCCCACCGTGGAAGATAAACACCGAGGACCTCCCAGCCAGCCAGCCAGTAACACACACACACACGCTACCAGAGATTATAACATGGTGTGCCTTACCATTGATACTTTTATTGGTTTTATTGATTGTCTTTGGTTGTATGATTTGGTTGTGTTGCTTTTAATTTAGTTAATGGAATGTAGTAATTACCTTCTTATGGGGTATTTATTACATTGTTGGTGGTAAAGCTGGAGTAACTAATTCCTCCAAAGTATTCCAAGCAACAGACAGATCACCATTTATTTTGTTCATCTGGTCCTGTTTCTTGGCATACTTTGGAGGAATCAAGAGACTCCAATATACCAATTGTATTACCCCCTAAATTTTATCATCCCTCATTGTAATGTTCAGTGTACTTAAGTCAAATAAAGAGCCTTATGCAAGTATAATATTTTGTGAGGTATCCTAAGTGGCCTTCTATCTTTCTCTCTCACACACACAGATATCCTTAGCACCTCTCTCCTCTCTCTCTCACACACACAGATATCCTTTGCACCTCTTTCACACACACACACACACATACACAGGTATCCTTAGCACCTCTCTCTTTCACACACACACACAGGTATCCTTAGCACCTCTCTCTCTCACACACACACACACACACAGGTATCCTTTGCACCTCTCACACACACAGGTATCCTTCTCACCTCTTTCACACACACATATTACCAGAAGTGGTGTGTGCCAAAAACATACACAACTTTAAAGAAAAATATGATAATTGTGTTTTTAAATACGGGACATAATGAGCTTGAGAAGATGGTATCCGAGTGTACTGTATGTACATTTTTATTTTAAGGATGTGACAAAACTTAAACTAACAATACCGTTATCATAAGTTAAATAAGCATCAAATATTCTTGTGGTTTATTGTTTATTCTGACTATATATAAACTGTATATACAGTAATTATAGTAACTTTATTATATAGATTATTTTAATACTGTAATACTCAAGCAAAATTCTATCACATTTTCCTCCTTAGAGTTTCAACAAAATTCTATATTCTACTAGGCCTATATAGATAGTAAGTATTATATATCTGACAGAAATGGCAAAGTACTTTCTCTTACTTATTCCATATATGCATACACTTCACTTCACCTCAACTATAACAAACGACTGTTTTCAAAATATATTTCTCTAGGTAATTTGACATACACCAGTGACTTAAATATGAAAATAATGGAATGATAGCATAGCACAGGAAGGAAGGAATACTAGGAACCACATTCATTACAATATTTCCTATGCCAAAATCAAACGCACACACATACATACAGTAGCTTAAAGCTGGCAAACTTATCTTGGAAGCAATCTTATATAAAAAAATATATACAGCTGAATACTGTATAAATAAATTGTCAAATGAGATGGCTCAACTCCAAGGAATGAATACAACATGAAGGTAAGATAACATCAACTCAGAATTGATTATGGAATTTCATATATATATATATATATATATATAAAGTTTTTGCATTCACTTAAAAGTAAGTGTTATAATTATGGTATGGTAACAAAAAGATGCTAAGCCTACTTAAGGGACACTGTGATGTAGTCAGAAAATTGGAGATAAATGAATCCTTCAAATATTGCCATGAAACACACACCTACATTAAAGGAGTTTGTTTTGTGGCATAGTGAGGAGGAATCAGAAGTCCTCGAGTCTCGTACACAATCACAGGCTCCCTAATATTAATGTATGGCTGGTTCAATGTGTTAAGCTTTCTGTTAATTCATATCTGTTCAAAGTATACAGTTCAGTATATCAATATGCATGGTACAGTTGGACACAAGACTCCCTGAACACGTCTAACGATATGCGGCAACCATAACACATTTGTTTACTCCAGATAATAATAAAATATTAATAGCTTTAATATTCTCTGCATTGAAGCTTTTCATCTTGTTATCAATCAGCATTCATGATAAATTTCGAGTCCTTCATTCATAAAACTTTACAACTCTATGGAGTAAACAAATGCGATATGGTTGCCGCATATCGTTAGACGTGTTCAGGGAATCTTGTGGCCAACTGTACAAAATATTACATCTTGTGCAGATGTACAGTCACAAGCACTAATAAGTATACAGCTTTGGTTGAAGCTTTGAACAGTCCAACAATTCATCAATGATCTAATTCCAATGTAAATCTTATTGTATATTTATTAACTTTCTCTACTGGGTATTCCAAACACACCTGGATACTTATTAGTGCACGTACCTGTACCAGTTAAGGACCCTGTAATCGTGTATGAGAACTAGAGGCTTCTGATTCCTCCTAACTACACCATGAAACAAGCACCATCCCTATAGGTGTGTTTCGTGGCAATATTTGAAGGACTCTCTAACCTCAAATATTCTGTCTGACTACATCACAGGGTCCCTTCAGTTAATAAAGGAGGTAGTAAACTTTTGGTATACAGGAGTGCCTTAATTCCTTCAAAGTATGACTGGAAATGGGAAATGCGGGGAATAGTTTGAAAGAATCCGTTGCTCCAGATTTACCAACACTGTACTACCTCCTTAATAAAGTGGCAGAAACACACACGGCAGAAGTAAACCACCGAGTTGAAAATAATAATACAAAGAATTACTCAGACTACAACAACAAGTGGTGGAGTCTACTGAAGGGCATCCAGCTCCTGAAGCAACGTGCGTCCCTTCTCCCCCATCAGACGGCAGAAGTGGGACACCGCGGGACGATTACCCAGACTGAACAGGTAGAGTACATACTTCCTGTAATGTAGAGGAAAAATAACACACTATAACTTCCCTTCCTGTAATGTAGAGGAAAAATAACACTATAACTTCCCTTCCTGTGATGTAGAGAAAAAAAAACATTATAACTTCCCTTCCTGCGATGTAGAGGAAAAACAAACAAACTATAACTTCCCTTCCTGCGATGTAGAGGAAAAAAAAAACCACACACACACATTATCCTTTTAAAACAGAGTTAGTCAATCACTTATAGTTAGTTTGTGTGTATGGTAATGCATAACACAAGTCTGGGAAAACATTTAGTGGTCTTCAATGAGTCACTGAGTGTAAAATGAATTGGTGGATACAAGAATTTTATTCATTGTAGATAGAGAGTCAACTGTATTCTTATGGCAATCAACAATGCAATATTACCTGTGTACAGCTGCCAAAAAAGGTATTGCTACAACTATTGATACAACATTAAATATATTAATGTCCATAGTTGTTTGTAGGGATTATAAGTATGTATTACAGAAGGATATGTATATTTCCTTCTGTTATACATGCTTATAGTCCATATACAAATAGTTGGGGATATTACTATGGTTAAAGTTCTATCCAGATTTGTCGTAATACTTTTTTTGGCAACTGTACATGCAATGAGCAATGCAAAACTTACCTGTGTATATTCTCGGTCATCGACGAGACAGAGGAGGTGGAGGAAAGCAAGGGGGAAAGGCCCTGCGATGCTGAACTGGAAGTCAAATGGAAGGAAGAGGCTGTAGCTACTGGTGGAGGAAGTAACTGTTGGGTAGTGGTGGCATTTTCCTGTTGCACTGTATGTTGAGTTGTGGTAGTGGTGGCATTTTCTTGTTGTACTGTTTCTTGTTCTGTCTGTTGAGTAGTGGTGGTGGTAGTGGTGGCATTTGTCTGTTGTTGTTGGTTTGGGTTTTGTTGTTGAGGGGAGGAAGTGGTTTGTTCTAGTGGTTTGGTGTGTGTAGTCTTCTGGGGTTGCGGTAGTGTCTGGTTCTGTTGTGGTAGTGTGGAAGTTGACTGCTGGTTCTGCTGTGACTGCTGTTCAGGTTTGTGTTGGTGGTGGTGGTGTGTGGGAGGAAGGGCATGGGTTTCCTGAGCAGCTGCAAGGAGGAGTGCAGCTCTTTGGTGGTAGTGTTGTTGTACCAGCTGTTCTACTGCTGCACCAAAACTCCCAATGGACAGAAGCACACACACACCTAGATCCTGAAACACCAATTAACAGTATTGATTATAATATATATTAGTGCCTTTCAATGCCCAAATCAAACCTAATCTAACCTAACCAAATCTTATCTAATCTAACCAAACCAAATCTAATCAAACCAAACCTAACCAAAAATAACCAAATCTTATCTAACCAAACCAAATCTAATCAAACCTAACCTAACCAAACCAAATCTAATCAAACCTAATCTAACCTAACCAAAAATAACCTAATCTTATCTAATCTAACCAAACCTAACCTCAGATCTTGAGCTTTGACTCAGGTGGGCGAGGGACTGTGGTGCTCGACTGTACAAGGTACTCGATTAACATTAACATAAAAGATAGATAGATAGATAGATATAGATATTTCTTGACCACCATACCTTACTTCCACCAGTGTTAATGAGATGTTGTGCCCAGCGGCGGAGTATGTCGACACTCTCGGCCACAGGCAAGGCACACTTGGCAAGCCACACTGACTGCTGCCACTGTCCATATGACTGGAGATATCTGCATGCATCACCAGCCTTACCAATCAGACACAGTAGCTCCACTCCTGTACACACACACACACACACACACATATTAGCATCCTATCAACCAACCCTCTCCTTTCCTACAATGCTGTATCAATTTGTTTCATTTCATAACTGTTGTGACAATGAGAGTAATTTATACACTACTAGCTATTTATTACTTATTGAAATCTTATTGATTCATCATGGAATAATGTCACCAGAAAAATTATTAAGGGCCAGAAATATTCAAAAAGAAAATTCTGAAAGCACATGCATTATAAAAAACAATATACAATATATCATCTCTTACTACAATCACTTCACATAGAGGTAAGATTGATATTATTATTGATGGATATTAGGTGCTGTAACATTGAGGTCCTATAGAGGTAAGAACAAGTAGGAGTGACCAACCTTCCCACACATTGCCAGCAGCTATGAGGTTGGTGGCGACTAGTTTGATAGTGGACTGGGCTTGAGGTGAGTGATGTGTGGCAGCCAGTAGACAGGCACGTAGACAGTCTGTGTAGAAGAGTGTGTTGTTGGCAGCATCAGCATCAAGGAGGAGTCTCACTGCTCGGTCTCTCTCCCCGGCCATGGCCAGTGATCGCCCCAGTGCTGCTCGCTGTCCACCCTCCAAGTTCTTAGACTCCTGAATGGCCAGTCTCTCTAGTTCATGGTGCTGCCACACACACAACAAAAAGCATGTCAGGTGATGGGTGTTTGTAAGAGGTGGCAATATATTATCATATTGTGCATCAGGAGGAGGAAGTGTTTGTAAGAATTTATAAGGATGTGTTCCAAGTTGGCTGTAATATGATCATGTATTTTGTCTGAATCTTCACCCTTAATTAATGATACAAAGAGGGAGAAAGTGGGGAAAACATATAAACTTTGTTTCATTTCCCTAAACAGTTTGGTCAGTGTGGTGAGTAATACTGTTGTAGACAACTATATGAGAGAATATTCACAGTACAGCCATGAGCAGTAATGAGTATCCAGGTGTGCTTGTAATACCTGGTAGAGACAGTAAATAAATGCACAATAAGATCTCCATTGGATTTGTTCGTTGGTGAATTGGTGGACTGTTCAAAGCTTCAACCAAAGCTGTATACTTATTACTGCTTATCACTGTATCTCCTTCATTAACTGTACACTCCAACAACCTACCTTATATGTGGCAGCATCACATAGGTTATAGTAGGTGGTCTCTAGAGGGTGTGTGGGTAAGTGTGTTGGGTGTGGCGGTGGGTGTGGTGGTGGGTGTGGGTCGTCACTACACCCACTTTTCTCTGAGGCAGCATCAGTGAGGTTGATGAGTTCTGCACTGCCCACACTACTACTGCTGCTGCTGCTGCTACTGCTACTGCTGCCCTCTTCCTAAGGCCATAATAAACCCAGGTTATAATCCCTTTCCACAAAGAGTTTCATTCATATAATGTACAATACTTGTTCCTCAGTTGTTAAATGACAATAGTTTACTTAAGGACCCTGTGCTTCTGATTCCTCCTAACTATGCCACAAAACAAGCTCCTTTCATATAGGTGTGTGTGTTCGTGGATATATTTTGAAACTCATCACAGGATCCCTTAAGCCCATTTTTCAACAGATCATGACTTCTTTAATTTCCTTGCTAACCTTAGCATGAGGGAGTGGTGGGTTAGCTAGGTAGTGTGCAGCCACTGTCCAGAAGTCCAGTTCCCCCTGGTCACCAAAGAGCCGGGCGGTGGTCAGGGCGCGCTGGGCGGTCGAGTTACATCCCTCCAGGTACTCTCTCACTCCTGGTCCCAACCGCCCCAACCAAACCTCAACCACTGTACAGAACCGCCACAATGGGATGGGGAAGAAGGGCAGACCAAAACAAGATTAATGCCATTATTTCTGTTTACAGTGATTATATATGCATTCTTGTATACAATGTAGAGAGAAAGAAAAGGAGAAATTTAAGGATAGGAAAAAAGAGAGAGAGAGAATAGCAACAAAAGGAGGAGAAAAATAGGAAATAAACACGCAACATAATGCAGAAATATTAGAGTATTGCAATGACTGAGATAGAGAGAGTAACACTAACTACAGAGTTGTTCTGGAGTGAAGCCATCCTGAGTGGAGAATGAGAGTGAGTAGTGAGGTCGCCAGGGCTGGTGTGTCAACAAAGTGCGTAGGTTGAGAGCTGCTTCACCTCCCAGCAAGTATGGGGACACAAGTGGCTCTATAAATAAAACAGGGTAATAATTATCAACAATCTGTTCATACACAAGCATTGATGTCTCATCTTATCCAAGTTTTGACATGCTGGACACAGAATGTTGTATAAATCAGAGATGCAGAGTCAGAGTTGGATGCTTTGGGCTGAACCTGAATATTGTCATTAGTGGTAAAATGTTTGTATGGAATAATAAATTAACAAAACTGAATATTGTCATTAGTGGTAATATGTGTGTATGGAATAGTATATTAACAAACCTTTAGTACAGTATTGAGTAAGAGGCGAGGCTGAGGTAGTGAGCCCCAAGTCAAGAACACGAATACAACCGTCAGCGGTGGTGAGAACGGGACGATCCGACGCCGCCCAGTCACCATCCACTACACGTACAAGGTCACCAGGACACTTCAGTTGACTTAGGAGTACTACCTGTAATACCACATACATATATATATAAATTATCATTATTATATACACACAGGTTATATAATGGGGAGATTCTCTAAAATGTTGGTGAATTGGAAGGTCTGTTATTTCCTCCAAACTACTGTATGCCACAACACAACGGATCCCATATTAGTACCATTGTGGGTGTCTGTTTTCTGGTCTAGTTTGGAGGAATCAGTAGCCTTCCAGTTTACTAACAAGTAAATGTCCCTTTTAAGGTACTACCAGCAACACTATGCACACACATACATACAGTATAGTTGATATACTGTACTTAAGATATAGTAACACACATGCAAGTACACACACAAACACACATACTCACTTCCCTAACATCCCAGACATCCACTCCATCGGCAAAGAGAACGAGGAGCTTCATGTTGTCTCTCCCCGGAGCGAATCGAACCCTGCGTATCCATCCCCGGTGAGTGGCAATGTGACGAGACACCCGAGTCTTGAGATCCCACACGGTGAGGCTTCCTTCAGAGTCACCCAAGACAATCTCATGGCTCTTCCAGGCAATACTTGTGATACTGCTCATCTGGGACTGCTGGGGACGTGGTGAAATCAGTACTATAATATATATAGAAGGATTCCAGGCCGTAGACAAGGTTATATCGTGGGGTCCCGATGCCCGATGCTTGGGGTACAACATCCATATAAAATGTATGGGCTTCATACCCCAAGCATCAGGCATCAGGTCACCACAATATGTTCTTGTCTACGGTCCTAGGAGTTTGTCTTACGATATGGACGCCCCCCCTCTGTGGAGACCCGTGGGAAGCTACTCCACTTTGTCCACTCCTAAATCCGGCACTGATTTCTGATAAATGTGGGACGGGTGATATGTATCTAGTGTCAGGAAATATCTATTAATTTGTGGAGTCAGAGTTAGAAATGTTTACAATCTAACTCGACACACGTGGTACTCAATCCATCATCAACAAACGGGTCGGGTAGAATACTCACATCCGGCGGCACTTTGGTTCCGTTCTTGATGACATTACCCTCAACAGAAAAGTGGTACAGTTGTCCCTCTGTGTCGGTGAAAACAAACGTCTCTTTGGCGATGCTACCTCCTCCACGCTCATTACCTGTCAATGACACACTTCTTGAAATGGGTTGTTTGTACAGTAATTATCATTTCAATTACAGTTGCATTTTGTTACAGTAATACTTTCTTGTCTACAAAAAATAAGCGTTGTTATCGCAACTCCCGAACCAAGATGATGGTCATGTAATGGCTACCCTGTGTTAAAAGGATATATGTGATAACTTTAATCTTCTTCTATTAATGAACTACTGTATAAGATGTGTACTTACCAACATCAGTGAGTGAGAGCAATGATTCACTCATGGACACATCTGCTTGAGGTGAAGTGACAGTTGACCCATCACTGTCCTTGCCACCTGAAGTGTCCTGGGAGAGTGTGTCTGAGTCTCGCCGGGGTGGAGGCTTGACGTGGCTGGTGGGGGACCATTCCAGGGCGGTAACCCGGGGGAAGCGGCGTGGCATTGTCCGGAGGGGCACCAGCTTCCGGGCATCCCACAGCTCAAACGGGTCGTCTCGGAATACAACAATGAAGTACTGCCTGTCAATGTACAGTTAAACAAGTAGAAAGTGTAAGATTATTTTATATTAAGCGTCGTAACAGTGAGGTCATATAGTGCCAGAAGGTGAATGAGAGGTGAGACAGCAAGTAACAAGGAAATAGAAAGAAAAGAGGGACAACTGAAACATTAAAAGCAGCATTAAGGTTCTTTTTAACTTGAGTTTCAAGTGCTTATAAACATTGTATGAACTGGTAAAAATTAATATTATTACCATCATCAATACAGTATTATCATTACTGTTATCACTATCATTATCATTTATCATCATCATTGTTATTATCATTACTATTATTATACCGTAAGTATAATTAATATTAAAGCTAGTTTTAATCTTGTGAACTCACTTGAGGTAAGAGATGCGAACCATATCAATACTGGTTTCATCCGTCTTGTTTGGTCTGAGTGTGAGGGAGCGACCAGTAAGGATATCAGTGTAGACCAACTCATTACGTACCAAACCCTGACTGTTGGTGAGTGGTTGGTGGCCAAATGACAAGATAGAAGTCAGGCTCGTCCATTCTACACCTCTGGAACACCAAAATACATACACATTTATTAAGGGGAATTTCTCTTTTTTTTTTTTGTTATTATTATTATTACAGGAAAGGGAGTCCTCCAAACATTGCCATGAAACACCACCTATGAGAGAGGAATGTGTTTCACGGTATAGTCAGGAGGAATCAGACATCTCCAATTCCCATTTATGATCACAGGGTCCTTAAAACAATAACATCACATGTGAACAAAACACTAGACAGCACACTGTTTGAGCTGACCAATATATATTCTGAACAATTGGTTGAAATTAGGCACTGCAACAGCGAGGTTATATGGCGCCCCAGCAAGAAGGTGATTGAGAGGTGGGACAGGAAGCACAAATGGTAACAGATAAAAAAAAGAGAGACAGTTGGAAAGTGAAAGCCCCTTTTTAGTCACCTTTTATGATATATTGGGGAGATATTCATAGCCCTCACCCTACCTCCAGGGGGGTTACTATTGACCACAACTATACACACACACACACACAACTTGGTACACATAGACACACCTGACAGGGTAAGTATGAAGGGCAAACTCGCGTTCGAGCATTCCAGTGGCAACGTTGAAGATCTGTACTAGACCAGACTGTGTGCCAGCAGCCAGACGAGGGACATAGTGGGCCATGTTACGTGTAGTGAGCGGAGGACACGATCTCATCACCAGGGGAGGTGGAGCTACAGCAGGCATCAGTCCAGTCATCAGGATCCTCAAGCTGACACGATGACCCAAGTCCTAGAAAAAGTTTAATACACTGGATTACAACAAAATGGGCCATAAAGTTGATTAAGTAGAAAATACAACAAAATTATGGCTGTACAGTATATGACAACATCTAGCAGTTGCTTGTAGTAAACACTCGTATCTTTAAGGGGAAGGTTCAGTGTTGGTAAATCTGGAGCAACTGATTTCTCCAAACTATTCCAGGCAACACGAAAGACACCATTATGTTTGTTCATCTGGTTCTGTTTCCTGGCTGGTGTACTTTGGAGGAATACAAGGCGCTCTCATGTTCCAAAAGAATAAATCACTGGGAACTCAGAGCCAATGTAAGGTGGAACAGGATTGGCTGAACTCTGAGTGGTGGTGTAGATGTTGCCATATTTTTCTTGCAATTTCTACTTGTTCACCTGTACTATATGGAATTATAAGCTTCATGAAAACCCCAATGTGAGTAATGTAATGTATATGGAAGAGTAGTAGCAATATAGGTAACTAACCTTTACATTATCAGCAAGTGCCCAAGCTGGCTTAACCAAGTCTGTAAGGGAGGTCTTGGGATGGGTGAGAACAGGTGAAGGTGTAGGGGAACCTCCACTACCACCAAAGTGATTGTCAGCAATATTCAGCCCAGAGGAGGTGGAGGCAGCACCAGGAGGAGGTTGGGCAGAAGGAAGAGGACCAGAAGAGAGGGAAGGGAGTGGAGCAGAGGGAGCACTAGGGGTGAAGAGAGGTGTACCAGCCGACTGTGTACCACTACTGATGGTGGTGGGACATGGGGATGGTGCCACCTGCTTCAACACCACACGGCCATCACCCAACACCATCACTGTAATTGGAGCAGCCAAGAATTGCAACACATTAATTTTAAAGGAATTAATAAAGAAAGTATGAATTAATTTATATATGTACAGTATGTATATATAACTTAATTAAGGACTCTGTGATCGTGTATGGAAATTGGAGGGCTACTAATTCCTCCAAATTATGCCACGTAACAGATCTCAATTAATGAAAAAAAGTATGAAGATATAACTTAAGGTGAGATATTTTTTTGCACTCACCCATCTGGCACTCGGACACTGGGTCAAGGGTGAGTCCGATGGGGCGAGTCTGACGGTTGAGTCTGAGCGGCTCTGAGTGGCACTTGCGGTCATACGCCACCTCACAGTACTGCTCTGATCCCGGCTCTGAGAAGGTCACATAAAAACTGATGGGTTATTTGTTCTGTGTGTAATCTGAATGGTTAGTGAGTATAGTATTATAGTCTGTTCAAAACTTGTGTTCCGCTGGCCTCTTATGCTTAGATAGATAGAAATAGATAGATAGACAGATAAGAGATAGATAGAAATAGAGACAGATAGAGATAGATAGAAAGATATAGATAGAAATAGATATAGATAGAAATAGAGACAGATAAATAGAGGAAAATGGAACACAAGTTTTGAACAGAGTATAGTGATCTGAATGGTTATAGTGATCTGATTCACCAAATGTCAGACTACATCCCAAACAGAGTCCCTTAAAGGAATATTCTCTTGTTGGTAAATTGAAAGGCTACAGATTCCTCCAAACTATGCCAGAAAACTGACGCCCTCAATGGTACTATAGTCTGTTCAAAACTTGTGTTCCATTTTCCTCTATCTATTTGTCTCTATTTCTATCTATATCTTTCTATCTATATCTATTTCTATCTATCTCTATCTGTCTCTATTTCTATCTATCTATCTATCTATCTCTATTTCTATCTATCTATTTATCTATCTATTTCTATCTATCTAAGCATAAGAGACCAGCGGAACACAAGTTTTGAACAGACTTTAGTAGGGGATGTGTTGTTTGGTGGAATCAAGAGACCTTCTAATTTAATAACAAGAGAATCTCCCCTGAAGAACACTGTGATTGTGTTATAAGAATCGGTGGCTTCTGATTCCTCCTGACTATGCCACGAAACATGCTCCTTCCATATGGGTGTGTGTGTGTGTGTTTCGTGTCAATGTTTGAAGGACTCGTAAACCTCCAATTTTCTGACTACATCACAGAGTAAGTCAGATGTTTATGAGTGAGGGGCTACTTATATAAGAAAAGCAAGTATCTTAAGTAAATTTAAAGAGACATTTAAGGAACCCTGTGATGTAGTCAGAAAATTGGATATAAATGAGTCCTTCAAATATTGCCATGAAACACACACACCTATATGGAAAGAGTTTGTTTTGTGTCATAGTCAGGAGGATCAGAAGTCATGTCCAATTTTTATAGATGATCACAGAGCAGAGTGCTTTAGGAAGAGACTGACCTGGGAGGTGAGGTGGAGTACCAGTACCAGGATGTGGTGGAGGTGCAGGTGTTGGCAGGAGGCGTCGACGGAAGTGAGCAGCTACTGACCCAGACTCATGGAGGGAGAACACTACATCTCTCTGCCAGCATGACCACACCTACAAAACATTATTATTAACACTCTTGAGCACTGCCTGGTTTTGTTTAAGCTGAGCACTTATGGTGAACTTGTTTGAATTGGGGAAACTGACTGAGGTGTTGAGCCAGACTGTCAAGACGGTGGGTTTAATTGGATTTCATATGTTACCAGTCTAGAGGATGCCTATATGGCGTCCAAATTTGAACTAAGTCTGCCCAACAGTTGACTTTTAACAAATTGGTGGATACAAGTATTTTATTCATTGGATATCCAGGGTTAACTGTAAAAAATCAAGGCCAAGCCAACCTGCAAGAATGGTGATGTGTTGCGGTCGAGGGCAATGATGCCGACGGTCTGGTTGATGGCCAGGTCGAGAATAAGTATCTCCCTCGAGTAAAGGAGTAACAACTGATCACGGACAGTCCTGTGGTAAGCCAGTTGGAGGCACTCACTCACACCCCCTCCACCTCCATCATCACCACGACTGTTCACCAGGAGAGATGGATGGATTGATGGATGGATGGATTGATTGATTGGTAGATTGACTGACTGATTGATTGATTGGCTGGTTGGTTGATAGATTGACTGACTGATTGGCTGGTTGGTTGATGGATTGGTGGGTGGGTTGACTGACTGATTGCTTTTAGGCACTGTAACAGTGGGGGATTGAGCAATTGATTGATATTAAAATACGCAAGAGTGAATTCACATAAAACCAGAAAAAGGTGAATGAAAGATGGAATTGCTTGGTTGATTGATATAAGGCGCCGCAACAGCGATGTAATATAGCGCCAGAAGAAGGTGAAGGAGAGGTGAGACAGCAAGTAGGTAGGATATGGAAAGAAAAGGCCAAAGGGGCAACAAAACCCTTAATTAAAGTATTACCCACATCACTATAGGCAATATATACACACCTACATTGAGTGACTGAGGACCAAAGGGGTGACAAAACCCTAAATTAAAATATTGGCCACATCACAACAGGCAATGTATCATACACATCTATGAGGCTGTTAACCAGGAAACCCTCTAGTACGTTGACCACACCAAAAGCGCTAATAGACTTGGTGCTGGATCCCTTGCCTGTGGGGGGAGTGAGGGTTGGGGACCACACTAACAATTACCCCACTAAAGGTTCATACAGTATAGCCCTACAAGATGGCTGGTTGGCACTAGAGTCTCCCCACCCTTTGATAAAATGAAAATGTGATATTAATAATGATGATGTTAAAAAGTCATCTTACAAATTCATGATATTAATAATGATGTTAAAAAGTAATCTTACAAATTCATCCAGTATTGTACTGACTGACCTTGGTTTGGCCTCCCCAACCACCAATTCCCTCATCTTGCGTCGGATACGTGTACTGGTTCTCTCCTCACTGAGTTGTCCCGCTGTTCCCCCACCACCACCACCCCCACCCTTCCCTGGACTGGCTCGTGGGGTGGACACATAGAACTTGCGGCCATTGGAAGAAGGGCAGCGAGTCAGGCTGAAGTCCTCCACAAACAGGACACAACCACCACTGCACAAGACTGACACACACACACACACACACACACACACACATACATAGGGTTAAACCAATATATTGAATCACAGCCATTCTAATTTTGCATACACTAAAACCTCCATTTTAGACACAGGAATATTGAATTGGTGGATATAAGTATTTTATTCAGTGTATATCCAAGGTTAACTGTATTAATAAAAATAATAATCAAACTAACAGGCCATCTTGGAGGTATGGAAGGGGTCGAAGTGGAATGTAGTAAGTGTCTCGGTGTAAGACTTCTTCCAGAGGCGTGTGTTGTGTCTAGTGTCCCAAACCACTAGTGAGTAGGGAGGGTGGAGGGCCGCTAGTAGGTGCTCACTCCCATCACTCCCTCCCAGCCACTCCAACTCTGGGGTAGCAAAATAATACTCATTATTTAATTCACTAACTGTTCACTCCCAGCCACTAATCAAAAAAATTCAATTTCTGGTTAAGGAGGAAGTTCGGTGTTGGAAAATTTGGAGCGACTGAATCCTCCAAACTATTTCAAGCAACAGGACACCATTATTTTTTCCCCTGTGGTCCTGTTTCCTAAGATACTTTGGAGGAATCATGGCACTCCAATGTAACAAAAGCGAATTACCACCTTAAAAAACTTTGTAATCGATTACTTTGATTGCTGGTTAAAAATCTTTGTACTGAAGTCGATTACTTTGATTACTTGTTGAAAAACTTTGTCATCGATTACTTTTTGAGTGACCGGTTACTGTATAAATGATTACTGACAACTACTGTATATATTTCAGTGTACAGTACCATACATTTATAGTACCATAATTGAGTGATACATACTCGCATTTCTTATCAATACATTTTTACATCTGTTAAGGACCCTGTGATCGTGTATGAGAATTGGAGGCTTCTGATTCCTCCTAAGTATGCCATGAAAATAACTCCTTCCATATATTTGGTGTTTCGTAGCAATATTTAAAGGACTCATATACCTCCAATTTTATGACTTTGTATTGTGGCATTGTCAGGAGGAATCAGAAGCCTCCAATTCTCATACACGATCACAGAGTACTTCCTTTCCTCCTACACACACACGACCCTGTTTACAATGCTGACCTAACATGACCTCAGTTTACAATGCTGACCTAACATGACCTCAGTTTACAATGCTGACCTAACATGACCTCAGTTTACAATGCTGACCTAACATGACCTCTTTTACAATGCTGACCTAACATGACCTCAGTTTACAATGCTGACCTAACATGACCTCTTTTACAATGCTGACCTAACATGACCTCAGTTTACAATGCTGACCTAACATGACCTCAGTTTACAATGCTGACCTAACATGACCTCGGTTTACAATGCTGACCTAACATGACCTCGGTTTACAATGCTGACCTAAGACTGGCTTGGTTCCTTCAGTGAGTGTGGCAGTGACCTCCGCCTTGGTGACCTCCCACACCAGTATAGTGCCGGATGCATCAGCCGAGGCCAACACTGGACTGTAGGGGGCACTCAGCTGGTGGTAATGTCGAGTCTTCCTCCAACGCACCTGTAATACCAACATAATGTTTAATATAGCAGTGTATTGTATAGCATATAGTACTGTAACTTATAGCATATAGTATTGTATAGCATAAAGTATAGTATAGCATATAGTACTGTAACTTATAGCATATAGTATTGTATAGCATAAAGTATAGTATAGCATATAGTACTGTAACTTATAGCATATAGTTTTGTATAGCATATAGTAGTGTATAGTAAATAGTACTAATATTTAGGAGGAATCAGAAACCACATCTAATTGACACACACGATCACACGAAAGGAGTTTGTTGTTTTGTAGCATATTTAGGAGGAATCAGAAGCCATATCTAATAATCACCTTGACAACATGGGCACGGTGTTTGGTGAGGGTCTGGGCACACTGTAGGGTCGCCGGGTCCACCACCACCACTGTTGTCTGGGCACCATAAGCCACTAGACCCTGCCAACCCCTGTCAAAACAAAACATTTAGTATTAGTATTTATTTTTATATATATACTCTGAATATACACAAACTTATTTTTTATTATTTTTATATAAGCAACTAGACCCTGCCAACCCCTATCAAAACATTTATTATTAGTATTTATTTTTATACATATACTCTGAATATACATGAACTTATTTTTTATTATTTTTATATATACGCCAGACCCTGCCAACCCCTAGACAAACAAAACATTTATTATTATTACCAGTATTATTTATTTTTATACGTATACAATTAACTCTGAGTATACATGAACAACTTATTTTTTTATTATGTTTATATATACGCCAGACCCTGCCAGGTTAGGTCCCGGTAGTTTGCTGTGGTCTAGGTTAGGTTAGGTCAGACTAATTTCCAAATTATGTTTGTAAAATGGGGCATATCTCGAAAATGGTCCAAAATACAGTAGTGGGTAATAATACAAAAATAGGTATAAGTTTATAAGCAAATCCTTCGAATTTATTTTAATGTGAATATGCAAACATGTTAGTTAAAGGTGTGTGGGAGTAGGGGACAGGCTTGGGGGAGTTTGGGGGGTGCAGGAATAGGGGGACAGGCTTGGGGGGGTTAGAGGGGTGCAGGAATAGGAGACAGGCTTTTTATCCCCCCACTCCCAACCCCAAGCTTGTCCCCCTATTCCTGCACCCCCCAAACTCCCCCAAGCCTGTCCCCTACTCCCACACACCCTAAATTATATATACAATACCGTCATGAAGGTGCAACGGGACAAACAAAAACAAACAAACAAACAAACAAGTAGATAAATAAATACGTAAAGTTAAAAGTTAAAAGTTAGTCCATCTTATTTATATATAGCGTAAATATTTGTATAGCTTACCAATCGAGTGCACCTTTATTTTGTGGACTGACAGGTCCTGGTATAGTCCTTGGTAATACCCTTTGAAGTCCAGGGGGCAGCTGTGGTAATGGTGTGGCATTATTACCATCATTTTGTTCACTTTTACATGTAGTGACACCATCCTCGGCCGCCATCACGGGTTTGTTTACCTTCCTGCTGTCGTCCTCAGTGTTGCCAGGTCTGCTTCACGAAATTTCCCTAACTTCAACATCAGAATTTCCCTTTTTACTTCAATTATTCCCTGTTTACTCTTGAACATTGTTGGTCTTTTAGGTATTTCATCTTGTAGAAATTTCCCTGATTACTCATGAACAAGCTGTAAATTATTTCCCCGTGTGGACTTCAAAATTCCCTAAAACACATAAATTAACCTGCACCTGGCAACACTGGTCGTCCTCACAGATTCAGTGTTGCCAACCTTTCAGATTTATCACAGACTCAGTATTGCCAACTATAATTTTTCACTCCTCGAAAATATTATTATTATTATTTAAATAAAGCTCTAGATTCCTTCATTACAGATTGTAGTGTAATAATTTTAATAAGAAAATTGGAGGTAAATAAGTCCTTCACATAGTGCTAAGAAACACACACACACACACACCTCTATAATTACATATTTTGAAAGATTTTTGCATTTTATCATGTGCAAATGCGCTAGATTTAGAATGTTTCTCTCAAAAAGTTTCAACTCGGTTCCCTAAAAATGATCATACATAAACAATAAACACATTATTAGAACTGATAAGATGTTTTATAATAGTTCATGTCTCTGATGCATAATTATTATATATCAGTGTTGGCAGGATTTTGCTATTTCTTAGTCCCCTTTTCACTTCCATACTCACACTTCTACCCTTCATTATCCTCCCCAGTGATCCTATAATAACTCCTTCACTTCTACCATCATAATTATCATCCCCAAGAGTTATCTCACATGTCCTACTATAGTCTGTTCAAAACTTGTGTTCCTTCTGGCCTCTTATGCTTAGATAGATTAATTATTTTTTTTAATATTTTTTTATACTTTTTTAATAATATTTTTTTTTATTAATTATTTTTTTTTGCAATAATTATTATTATTATTATTATTTTCTATTTATTATTTTTTTATTTTATTTTATTTTTATTTTTTCGTCGCCGCCGCCACCGCCGCCGACGCCTCCGCCATCGCCACCGCCGCCGCCCCGTCGTCGCCGCCGCCGCCACTGCCGTCGTTTTTTTATAATTAGTTTTTTTTTTTTTTTTTTGTTTAATAATATTTTTTTGATATATTTTTTTTTTATTAATTAACTTTTTTTTAATTTTTATTATCAATTTTTTTCGTCGTCGTCGCCGCCGCCGCCGCCACCGTCGTATTTTAATAAATAGTGTTTTTTAATATTTTTTAAAATCATACTCTCTTCCTCTCTCTCTCTCTCTCTCTGTCTCTCTCTCTCACACACAAACCATATTATTATCTTTATGTTTCACTGCAAATTCTGCAATGAATGGTGAGTGATTACCAAAACAACAAACCTTATAATAACAATGTTGTATTGCATTTACATAGTCTTATACATCATATATATGTTGAATTAACGAGTAAAGATTTAACTGACCACAGAGAACCCATTACCAACACACACACACACACACACACAAAGGCTAAGACAATGATGAATTTAATATTATATTCAGTAAAACAAAACTTTTAATTAAGGGGTGGGTGGGAATAGGGGTACAGGCTTGGGGGGAGTTTGGGGGGTGCAGGAATAGGGGGATAGGCTTGGGGGGTGCAGGAGTAGGGGACAGGCTTGGGGGGAGTTTAGGAGTTAGGGGTGGTGGGGGAATAGGGGGGACAGGTCTTCTACCCATCCCAATCCTGTCCCCCTATAGTCCTGCACCCCCCAGTCCCCCCCCACCCCCAAGCCTGTCCCCTACTCCAACACCCCAATAAGGACCCTGTGATGATGTATGAGAATTGAAGCTATATGGAGGCTTCAAATGATTCCTCCAGACTATGCCATGAAACAATTAAAAGGAGAGTATCTATTAGACCAGCCTTTTTTTTACAGATAACTATTCCTCCAATCTATTCCAAGCAACAGACCACCATTATTTTTGCTATTCTGGTCCTGTTGTTTCCTGGCGTATACTTTGGAGGAATCAAGGCACTCCAATGTACCAAAAGTATACTCTCCCTTTAATTAAGTTCCTTCCATATTATAGGTGTGTGTGTTTCGTGACAATGCATGAAGGACTCACTAACCTCCAATTTCCTGACTATATCACAGGGTCTCTTAATTATTCGATGTATGCAGTTTATATTATATCATACTAACTGTACATTCGGCAGCATAAGTTCTCTTCATTTCCACCTACGTATATGTATTAGCTACAGTGATATTGTAATACAATTTTAATACAGAGATTACATATATAATAGTTCTTATATGGTAAATTACGTATGGTGTTGGAATAAAAACTGGTTGGTTCAGAATGCAACTATCTGGTCATATTAGCAATATTATGTACACGAGATGGACGCGTACTTATATGCTGCCAGCTGTACATGTCATATAATATAAATCCATCACATTCCTTTCAAATTAATTTCCACCTTAGGCTTCATTCTTTCGTAGCAGACAATATTGATGACGACTTGAAAACTCATGACAACAAGTAACAAACCGAACAGCCAACGTGGACCAAGATTTGTGTACATATATCCCACTGCTAAGGCTGAGACTATACGAGCAGAAGCCCCTGCACTTGTTAACACACCCATCCAAAACTCATTATTCCCTTTACCCAGGATCTTTGAATATATGGAAGTAAGGAAGACCAGGTTAACTGAGAATCCAATACAACTTATGACTGTTGCCGTGGCGAATTGTCCCTTCTCAATGATGGGTGTGTAATTGCACCATTCTTGTTGTGGTGGGCAGCCCAAGTCATCACAAATATCGTCGTCGTCATCAGCTGCTGGTCCTTTGGTTGTGTGTCGTCGTTGTCGTCGTTGTTGTTGTTGTTGATGTGTGTGTTGTTGTTGTTGTTGTGTGTGGTGGTCGTGTTGTCCTACGTTGTCTTGTCCGTCGTGTTGTCCTACGTTGTCTTGTCCGTCGTGTTGTCCTACGTTGTCTTGTTGTTGATGTAATATATGAACGGGGTCAGTCAGTGCCTCCTGGTGGTGAGACATGGATGTTTTCACGTTTACCTTAGCATCATCCCAGAGTGACAGTAAATCTAACTCATCATCATCACCTAATAAGAGGTTTTCTGCTTGAAGTATTTGCTGGTTCTGATGTTCACTCATTAAATGCATCACTACCATGGATGTACTGGGTGTGGTAGTAGTGGTAGTTATGAGAGGATCAACAGCTGAGCTAATACCAATAGTGCAGTTTTTCATTTTAGGGTAGGTATTGCTCATGGGTATTATATATATCACCATTGCTAAACACAGAGGTATACATCCCAGACCTATCAACATTTTCCTCTCGTCGATTCGTTTGGAGATGAGACTAGCCACGATACTCACAACCACAGAACACACCGATAAAACCACAAATGAAATACCAGTGGCCAATATAGCAAATTCGTTATCCCATGCATACATATCAAGGAAAATGGGAACTAATAGAATCTCAACGGCAAGCAAGGAGAGTGACGATATGAAAAATGATGTCAACACGTTCCCTATAGCTTTGTAATCAAGTTGTTGGTTGTTGTTGTTGTTGTTTTCCAGGGTGTTGTTGTCGTTGTTTATTTCCATCTGTAGGTCGACTTCTTTACTGGCGATGTTGTGTTCCTAGAAGAAGGGTAACGGATGTAAAGTATATATATATATATTGATTATTATGTTGTGTTCCTAGAGGGGTAACGGATGTAAGGTATATATATATTAATTATTATGTTGTGTTCCTAAAGTTACCAAAGTAGACTACTGTAATGTTTATATCTCAACTCAAATATACAAAGCAGATTACTGTACTATTTATATCTCATCTTACTTTTAAAGATACAAAAGATAATGATCGAAGATATTGTGAATTACCAGAGTAGGCTACTGTAAAATTCTGTAATATTTATATCTCACCTTAAAGATACAAGGCATTAGGAGTATTAATAGAATACCTCCCATAGGTACCCCTAACCAGCCTGTAGCTGTAAACACGTTCCATTCCAGAATTGCCCTTGTATCATCATCACCAATTATTGTTGTTGTTGTTGTGTCCAAGGCACCTTCAGGAAACATGAAAACAAGTGCTGTCTGGATGGCTGGAAATAAATATAGAAGAAAAGATAAATATTATGACTCACTAATAAAGATAATTTTGGAGCAACTGAATCCTCCAAACTATTCCAAGCAACAGAACACCATTATTTTTGGTCTTCTGGTCCTGTTTCCTGGCATACTTTGGAGGAATCAAGGCACTCCAATGTACCAAAAAAGAATTACCACCTTAATTACCATATTATTATTATTATTATTATTATTATTATTATTATTATTATTATTATTATTACTAGACCATAAGCCCGTGCTATGCACGGAAGTGAAGTATGTGTAATTAAGTAATTAATGGGGTGTTTTTTGTGATGAAAATGTCCTCTGTCCCCCCTCGTGTACATCCACTTTCCGTGTGTGAATTCCTGGCGCTGTAGGTGGTCATCAGGTCACATGACAATTTGTATAGCCCAACAGACAAACACAGTCTCTTCATTTAGATATATAGATTATTATTACTATTATTATTATTATTATTATTATTATTATTATTAAAAGTGTCTCACCTGGTCCTAAGACAAAGCCTAGCGTTGAAGAGGCACTAAGGAGAGCCATTGCTATTGTTCTCTCTCCTTGACGAGTGGAAGCAGTGAGGTAAGAACGGAGTATGGCCAAGTTACCTGCCAAAACATTATTATTACTAGACCATAAGCCCGTGCAATGCACGGAAGCATGGAATGTAAATAAACCGAGTGGGTTGCCAGGCATACGATAAAAGTGAAGTATGTGTAATTAAGTAATTAGTGGGGGGTGTTTTGTGATGAAAATATCCTCTGTCCCCCCCTTACTGTCACACAATTTCCGTGTGTGAATTCCTGGCGCTGTAGGTTTGTATAGCATGACAGACAAACAGAGTCTCTTCATTTAGATATATAGATTATTAGTATTAGTATTATTGTGGTGTTGGTTGTTATTATTATTGTTATTGTTATTATTTTTAGTTTTATTAGTAATATTAATTTTGGTATTGTTATTGTTGTAATTATTATATTTGTTATTATTATTTATCGTAGATTGAGTTACAGTAATAATATGAAGGGGAAAAAATCTTACAGAGATCACACAAACAAACAAATAAACAAACAAACAAACAAATGCATTAAAAAAAAATATATATATATATAATAAAAATAAAAAATCTCCATCTTACCTCCTGCAACTCCGACCAAGAAACGCGAGACGATCATGACCTCTTTTGCAACGGAACCAAACACGTGGAGAGTTGCATAGAGTACACAGGCGAGGATGAAGATGAAGACAGTCAGGAAGAGAATACATCTGTGTGTGTGGGGAATAAAACGAAATAATATAAATGTATGTATGTATACGTATTTTAAGACTATCTCTGTTTGGGAAGGAAATGAAATACATCTGTGTGTTGTGGGAAAGAAAACGAAATAATATAAATGTATGTATGTATGTATACGTATTTAAAATCTATCTCTGTTTGGGAAGGAAAGGAAATAATATAAATAAATGTATGTATGTATACGTATTTAAAGTCTATCTCTGTTTGGGAAGGAAAGGAAATACATCTGTGTGTTGTGGGAAAGAAAACGAAATAATATAAATGTATGTATGTATACGTATTTTAAGTCTATCTCTGTTTGGAAAGGAAAGGAAATAATATAAATAAATGTATGTATGTATGTATACGTATTTAAAATCTATCTCTGGGAAGGAAACGAAATAATATAAATGTATGTATGTATGTATGTATACGTATTTAAAATCTATCTCTGTTTGGGAAGGAAAGTAAATAATATAAGGTAATGTAGTATAGGATATAAGTCTTTGTAAGTGGAATTCTGTCTATATTTTGCAAGTCTCAGTTTCCATTAATATCAAATATAAATCCTTCTCCTTTTCTCAATATAGAAGAAAAATTTCCATAAGAGGGTAATTCACTTTTGTTACATTGGAGTGCCTTGTTGATTCCTCCAAAGTATGCCAGGAAACAACAGGACCAGAAGAAAAAAAAATAATGGTGTTCTGTTGTTGCTTGGAAAAATAGTTTGGAGGATTCAGTTGCTTCAGATTTACCAAAATAAAACTTCGGTAATAGTCGAGTACTGGACCATAATCAGGTTTGGACTAAAGGCTTGCAGATTGCAATGTTTTATAGTTTTTTTTTTTTTAATGCATTTATTGTTCAAGGCCGTCACATTTTAATGCTTGGGGAGATACGACCAATCAAATTCTCAATCCATTTAAGCCTAACCTAACCTGACCTAACCTAACCAAACCTCACCTCACCTCACCTCACCTCACCTAAACCTCACCTAACCTAACCTAACCTCACCTCACCTCACCTAAACCTAACCTAACCTAACCTGACCTGACCTAACCAAACCAAACCTCACCTCACCTCACCTAACTTAAACCTAACCTAACCTCACCTCACCTCACCTAAACCTAACCTAACCTGACCTGACCTGACCTGACCTGACCTGACCTAACCTCACCTAAACCTCACCTAACCTAACCTCACCTCACCTCACCTAAACCTAACCTAACCTAACCTGACCTGACCTAACCTAACCTAACCTAACCTCACCTCACCTCACCTAACATAAACCTAACCTAACCTAACCTAACCTAACCAATCCATTTAAACCTAACTTAACATAACATAACATAACATAACATAACCTAACCTAACCTAACCTAACATATCATATCATATCATATCATATCATATCATAACCTAACCTAACCTAACCAATCCATTTAAACCTAACCTAACCTAACCAATCCATTTAAACCTAACCTAACATAACATAACATAACCTAACCTCACCTAACCTAACTTAAGTTCTACCCACCTGTTTGATACAAGTTTGGAGCCACAATATCCGAATATAGGCGAGAAGAGAACTTGACCCATTGGTGTTGCCCCTACCACCCAACCCAGGATGGTTTTAGACACACTGGGGTCCAACTGTTGATAGGAATAAGGAGTGTGGGAATGAGTTGATGTGTGTTTCCTGGCATAAATTATATAGTTTGGAGGAATCAGATTTTCCAGATTAAAAAAAAAAAAAATAAAAAAAAAAAAAAATAATAATAATAATAATAATAATAATAATAATAATAATAATAATAATAATAATAATAATAATAATAATAATAATAATAATAATAATAATAATAATAATAATAATAATAATAATAATAATAATAATAACAATAATAATAATAATAATAAAAAAAAATACTACTACTAATAAGTTCCCCCTTCATTTAAATTGCAGCTCACCCTCTGTAAATAAGGCCACACTCCTGGTAACACGATGGAGAAGCCGACACACATGATAAACGCTGTGAAGTAGAGTACCACGTGTGAGATTCGCCTGGCTCTCTTCTCAACCGGGGTCTCCAGGACATTTTGGGGTCGTAGCGGTAAGAGTAGCTGTAAGTGGTCGTCTCTCGTCCGTGTCTCGTCGCTCTCTCCCTTTCTCTCTACTCCATCCTCCTGTTTCTCTTCCTTCTTCTTCTCATTCTCTTCCACCTTCTCTTCCTTCTTCTTCTCATTCTCTTCCACCTTCTTCTTCTCTTCCTTCTCCTTCTCTTCAGTTTTTGTTGTTGTTGTTGTGTGGTTTCTGTCACACGTTAATATTGAAAAAGTGAAACATTCAATGCGTGTAACAATAACATCATAATTATGTGAACGTGAAAACATTAGACAGTAAATTGTTTGAGATACCCATATGGGGATGATTATTATTGACCGCGAGTGTACAAAATTCTGAATAAAAGTCTACGGAAATAGCTACCCATATTTCACTTACTGAGACCAGATAATTATTTTTTATTATTATTATTATTATTATGAGAGGAGGGAAAAATAAAAAGAGCATAATGGAACTATAATAAGATATGGAACACAGTAATGAATGACCGGTTTTTTGTTTACGTAATTATAGCCTACATGTGTAAAAATACGTGTGGGCAAACTTTACATATTTTGTTTGTTTTATGGTACCGTTGCGAAGTTGGGAAAATCATGAGCCAACAACAACAACTATAAACAAAAAAATCATAACAATAACTATAAACAAATAAAATCATAATAACAATACCAACAAAAACAATAACTATAAACAAATAAGATCACAACAATAACAATAAACACATATAATCATAATAAACAAATAAAATAATAACAATAACAAATAAAATAATAACAATAACAATAACAAATAAAATAATAACAATAACAATAACAAATAAAATCATAACAATAACAATAAAATCATAACAATAACAAATAAAATCATAACAATAACAATAACAAATAAAATAATAACAATAACAAATAAAATCATAACAATAACAATAAAATCATAACAATAACAAAAACAATAACAAATAAAATAATAACAATAACAATAACAAATAAAATCATAACAATAACAATAACAAATAAAATAATAACAATAACAAAAAAATCATAATAATAACAATAAAATCATAATAACAACAATAACAATAAAATCATAATAACAAAAAAAAACATTCATATTGACCTACCCATTCTCTGCAACAGGCAAAAACGTGACCACAACATCTTCCTTCGACTGTACATCCATCACACGTTCCACCTTTACCTGCTCCTCCACCACCTCCTCCTCCTCCTCCACCTCCTCCACCTCCACCTTCTCTATTCGTTCCAAAGACATCCTTCTCCACTTTTAATTTATGTGGAAATTATTAGTGTTGATATTTTTGTTGTTGTTGTCGTTGTTGTGTATTTTACGTTTCTTGTCCACGTTAGATATTGAAATTGTGTGTGTGTGTGTGTGTGTGTGTGTGTTGATTTGCCTCTCTCTCTGTGTGTGTGTGTGTGTGTTAGGTGTGTATGTGTGTGTGATAGGTTTGTGTACATGTGTTGATTTGCTTCTGTATCTGTGTGTGTGTGTGTGTGTGTGTGCTTCACGTGTGTCGTACAATAAAATAAAAATAGTGGTAAATCTTCACATTACGTTATAAATTATTATGTTATTTGGTTCTTTTATTCCCCACTAGATGGCCACACCTTATAAATTATGTAAACACGTCACTATCTGTTGTTGTTGTTGTTGTTGTTGTGGGTGTGGTTGTTGTTGTAGTTGCTGTTGTTGTTGTAGTTGTTGCTGTTGTTGTTGCTGTTGTTGTAGTTGTTGTTGTTGTTGCTGTTGTTGTTGTTGTTGCTGTAGTTGTTGTCGTCGTCGTCGTGTAGTTATTGTTGCTGTTGTTGTTGTAGTTGTTGTTGTTGTTGTTGTTATTATCACTCCTTCCCCAACACTCACACTACCAACACTGAACTTTAAACCTTTGCTTATTAGTACTTACCAACACAAAACTAACCCCTCAAATAATCTACATCCTATATTGGTACAGGTGGAAGAGGTCTGTAGCCATTTAGACATATACAGCAATTATTTACCAACCTAATAATAATAATAATAATAAACATAGACATTTTTGCCCCATAATTAATATATATATACAGATGTTTCTATCAGACACTTGAGTTAGGCTGAGTACCCGTTCATTATCTTACGTACAGTCGTGGTCATATGTAATTATCCATATAGGGGTAACTTACGTAAGAGTTTGACAGCTTCTCTCTGTTCCTTAGA
>JAWZYT010000626.1:5000-10000 GCA_034508575.1 Petrolisthes manimaculis | reverse complement strand
TGTGTGTGTACGAATTGTTGTGGCCCAAAAAATCCCATTACATACGAAAGCAAAAGCGTGTATGTGTAGGAATTGTTGTGGCTCCAAAAATCCCATTACGTACGAAAGCAAAAGCGTGTATGTGTAGGAATTGTTGTGCCTCAAAAAATCCCATTACGTACAGACAATGCTGAAGCCATATCTTGAGGGACCAGTCGAGTGAGGCAGAGAGGAAGAGCGAAGGGTGGCGAGAGTTCCAAGCCAGACATGTGACCTGGGAGTGATGTGCTGGGTAGCGAAGGAGGGAGTAAGGTAGACACGAGGTGGAACACTGATACACCGCCCCTGTATCCACACCAAGTAGGACCACGTGACCCAACTCGGGGTGTACTGCCAGGCTGGTTGGTACCCCTGCACATAGAGTATAAAGAAATGTGTATAGTTTTTGTTGGTACTCCTGGACGCAGAATATAAGGTGGTGTGTGTGTGTAGTTTGATAATATAAAGAGATGTGTGTAATTTGTGTTGGTACTCCTGGACGCAGAATATAAGGTGATGTGTGTGTGTAGTTTGATAATATAAAGAGATGTGTGTAGTTTGTGTTGGTACTCCAGGACACAAAATAAAGAGTTAATTAAGTTTAGAAGAAGCACAACGTCGAGGTCCCATTAAAAACAATCACAAAGTTTTTTAATTAGGTTTAGGAGTAGCATAATATCTATTTTTTTTATAGTGTCTCATTATACACAATCACAGGGTCCCTTATCTAGGTCTCATATATAAACAATTAAGTTTAGGAGTAGCACAACGTCTAGTGGTCTCAATATATATACAATTACAGAGTCTTTTAATTAGGTTTAGGTACGTTTAGGAGTAGCATACATTACCATCTAGTGTAATAGCGTGTTGTGCTTGTTGGTGTTGATGTCTTGCCTTGACCACCAGTACGTCAGAGTGTTGGAGTTGTGAACGGTCGTGTAGAAGCCAAGTTGTAACTCGACCATCCAGGGATATACTCACTAGTCGAGCCTCATCCTCTGCTGAACCCGGCAACCATGCAACCTGTACACACACACACACACACACACACACACAAATAGATAGATAAATAGATAGATCGTTTATTGACCACACACACACACACACACACACACACAGAACAAATATAAACAAGAGATTACTATAATATTTAATAAAGAAACTGCTATGTATGTATGTGACAAGAGTGAATGGAAGAGCATGCATCGTAATTTAACTCACACACACACACACACACACACCTTAGTAACAGGCAGGAGGTGTTTGCCAGAGAATGTAGTACAATAGAGTGGTTTAAGTGGAGTAGATAGTGAAGGGGAGACATCATATACCATTATTGTTCCATCGCTACATCCTGCTGCCAGTAAACTACCCATCTGTAAAGAGAGACAGTATTAGTATTAGTATTATTGTTATTATTGTTATTTTTATTATTGTTATTTTTATTATTGTTGTTATTTTTATTATTGTTATTATTGTTATTGTTGTTGTTATTATTATTATTGTTATTATTATTGTTGTTGTTGTTGTTATTATTATTATTATTATTATTATTATCACCTATACACACAGACACATACACACACACACTGTACTGCAATGAATGGTCTACCAAGTGACTAATAATAATAATAATAATAATGTTGTATATCAGTCCCATTATTTATATGTTTTAAACTCTCGAAAAACAACAATAGCGTGTGTACCAATTCATGTGGCCAATAATAAATGGAAGTGAAGTGTATAGTAGTACAATATAGTTCATTACAATACACTTTATCAGTACAGTACACACTTCAATTACCGTGGGATGAGAGTGAAGTGTATAGTAGTACAATATAGTTCATTACAATACACTTTATCAGTACAGTACACACTTCCATTACCGTGGGATGGAAGTGAAGTGTATAGTAGTACAATATAGTTCATTACAATACACTTTATCAGTACAGTACACACTTCCATTACCGTGGGATGGAAGTGAAGTGAGGTAGCCCCGGTGGGTGTGGGGTACATCTTGTCTGGAGAGGCTGGGTTTTTTAACGTGAACACACACACTAGTCCTCCTGCCTCACTGCCATCACCATCACCTGCAACACACCACACACACACCCTGCAACACGTTATCTTTTGCAACACATCCTATTATGCAACACACCACCTCCTGCAACACATTATTCGTTGCAACACACCACCTCCTGCAACACATTATTCATTGCAACACACCACCTCCTGCAACACATCCTTCATCACAACACATCCTTCATTGCAACACACCACCTCCTGCAACACATTATTCATCACAACACATTATTCATTGCAACACACCATTCATTAAAACACACAATCATAAATAACTATATGGATTTGACTCAGACTCTCGACCCCCTCCCTCCATCCATCCATCCCTCCATCCCTCCATCCCTCCCTCCATCCCTCCATCCCTCCCTCCGTCCCTCCTTCCCTCCCTCCCTCCATCCATCCGTCCTTTCTTACCAGACGTGTAGGCAGCGGCGAAGATATCAGGAAAAACAGCACTGAAGGCAAGGTCAGACACGGTGAGGCGACGACACTGATCAGGGCGAAACCTCCACAGTGGCAACAGTGACCCTTGAAGAGGTCTGTACTCGTCACTACCGTCCTCCCAGTACTTAAAATCTGTTGAGAGGGATCGAGGGGGGAAATGTTGTGTTGGTAAATGTGGATGGAGAAACTGAATCCTCTAAACTCTAAACTATTTCGTGCAAGAGTATTTAATTAAAGTCTGCATCCATGGGAGAAGGCCTATATAGATGGATTGAAGGGGGATCTATTTTTTTTGTGTCTGTAAATGTTGTCGTCGCTACTGTTAAAGTCTGCATGGGAGTAGATGGATTGAAGGAAGGGGGATCTATTTTTGTTTTGTGTTGGTAAATGTTGTAGCTACTGTTAAAGTCTGCATGGGAGGAAATGGATTGAAGGAGACATTTTTGTGTTGGTAAATCTTTTGTGTCTCTATCGTCCTCCCAGTAGATGGATTGAGGGGGACAGTTTTGTGTTGGTATGTATGGGAAGAGAGAGAGAGAGAGAGAGAGAGAGAGAGAGAGAGAGAGAGAGAGAGAGAGAGAGAGAGAGAGAAAGAGAGAGAGAGAGATGATTGCCTCCTTTTGCAACATATAGTATAGAATAATCATGACTAAAATTAGGAGACAATGATAATAATATTTACACTTTTCAATATGTGTGTCTCACCTTGTAATATATCATCGTATATATTCTGAGTAACCATCCTCTCCACGACCCTTGCCACCCTATGCATCGTACCGAGTCTATCGTGTTGTTGTCGCCACCTATAGTGCTCCTCTTGTTGTTGTGGTTGTTGTTGTTGTTGTTGATCGTGGTGTGTTGTGTTGGTGGTTTTCTCTCTCACACTCCTCATACCCAATATTTCCAACGGGGCCACAACAGTCTTGAAAAAAGGAGGAAGGAAGGAAGGTGGTTAGGTGTGTGTGTGTGTGTGTGTATGGAGAGAGGGAGAGAATATATATATAATCTCTCTGCATGTGTGTGATCTCTCTCTCTCTCTCTCTCTCTCCTCTCTCTCTCTCTCTCTCTCTCTCTCTCTCTCTCTCTCTGTATGTGTTCTGTGTGTGTGTGTTTCTCTCTCTCTCTCTCTCTCTCTCTCTCTCTCTCTCTCTCTCTCTCTCTGGTCGTTTCATTACATACCTTTTTCTTGCCCCTCTCCTTGTCCTTGTCCCTCTCTTCCTTCTCCTTCCTGTTCCTCTCCACTTGTTCTTCGTGTTTCCTGTAGGCCTCGTGAATCTGTCCAGGTCCCACCGTCAGAGAAAACCTTGTGTCTGGAGGAGGCTGAGTCTGAATGGCCAGCTCCTGAAAATCTCGTAGCAGAAAGTGCATAAAGTGAGTTTGTCTTTTTTTTTTAATGCTGTGTGGTTAAAGAGAGGGAATGATGCATGGGCAAGCGTGTGTTCTGTGTGTGTGTGTGTGTTCTGTGTGTATATGTGTGTGTGTGTTCTGTGTGTATGTGTGTGTGTGTTCTGTGTGTTCTGTGTGTATGTGTGTGTGTGTGTGTGTCTGTGTGTGTGTGTGTGTTGCTAGAGTGTCGAAATTTTACTATATCCACGAATTAAAAGATAGAGTCTGTGGATTGTGAATGTATATATGAACACTCGCAATTCAAAATATGTATCCAGGTTTGCTTCGAATAGCCTGATCGAGTATGAAGCGAACTCAAGCAAATATAAAACAGGATAAGCGTTGTAATTGGTTCACTAGTGTGTCAAATGATTCGAAACTTCAACAACAAGACCTGGATACATATTTAGGATGTATGCACCCAACCATCCACCCACTCATGTACTGTACTCACTTTATAGATTATTTTCACCGTCTGAGAAACTCGATCGCTAAAGTTGAATGGGTTGGGTTGGGCATCGATCCTGGCCAGTTCTTCCTTGGAGACAACACCGTGGTAAAGTTCCTCCATCTCCTTTCTGGAGTCGTCTAAAACATCCTCTAGGTCTGAGTCTAGAAAGGAAAGGAAGGACGAATGAACAGAGAGAGAGAGAGAGAGAGAGAGAGAGAGAGAGAGAGAGAGAGAGAGAGGAGGGGGGAGGAGATGGTGATGATGGTGGTGGTGGTGGTGTTGTTGTTGTTAGTGATGTGAGAGAGAGAGAGTGTGTGTGTGTGTGAGAGAGAGAGTGAGACAGACAAACAGATAGACAGACAAACAGAAGGACACACAGACAGACACACAAACAGAGACTAGAATTAAAAAACAATACAAGCCCAACAACAAACAAAAAACAATCCCAAAAAATCACCCATGCACCCCCAACCACAACCACAACAACAACCACACTCACTCCAAAACTTAATTAAACACACAACAAATCAACCAACGAACCAACCCCTTAAAAAAATAAACAAAACAAAAGAAAACAAACCCATTCACCACCACAACTAACCCTCAACAACAACAACAA